>JWZX01003073.1:0-65592 GCA_001275005.1 Chrysochromulina tobinii
GCACTGTGATTCCCCTCTGATGGCCACTCATTACCCTTGATTGCCCCCCTCATCAGGTGCTCGCTCAGGAGGCGAAGCTCGCACTGTGATTCCCCTCTGATGGCCACTCATTACCCTTGATTGCCCCCCTCATCAGGTGCTCGCTCAGGAGGCGAAGCTCGCACGCCTTCTCGAGCAGTGTGGCGAGGCCAAGGCCAGCCTCGCGTCACTGGTCGACGAAGGGCGGCGCAAGCGGCAAGAGCTAGGCTCGATGGAGGTGGCCCTCGCCGACTTGCGCCTCGAGCTGCAGCAGGCAGATGGCCAACGGCTCGCCCAATTGGCGGAGCTCCAGGCGCAATCTCGGCAGATGCAAGCAGATGCACTAGCGGCCGCGACAGCGCGCGCGGCGACGCGCAGCGATGCGGCGAACGCAGTCGCCGATGCGAAGCGATTGCATGCGGCCAATGCTCTCGCGCGCGTGGAGCTTGACGCCACGCGTAGGGTGCTCGAGTCTCTGCAACAAGAGACCGCCAACTTTACCGCCGAGGCCAAGACACGTTTCGAGCATTCGAGCGAACAGCTCGAGCGGACGACGCGGCCGGCGCTCGCAGACGTCAAGGCGCGCCTGCTGAGTGTGCGCGCACGGCTCGAGGAGGAAGCCAAGCGGATGCATGCGCTGCAACAGGCCGGATGGACGAGCCCGAGAGTCCAGGTGTCACCGATGGTCGCCACCTCTTCTGCGACGGCGCTCGCCATCAAGAACTTGCTCGCAGAGAGGCAGCTGCTCAGCAGGTGAGTTGGTTGTCTGGTCTTGTTGAAGGCAGAAGTGGGTCGAGAACAGGGCTCGACACGTGCCGTACGCTATGCCTTGATGTTGCCGATGTCCGCAGATCGCTTGGGAAATTTCAGAATTGCTGGCACAGACTGCCGTAGTGCCATTTTGTGGTGCTGGCCTCCTGGCCAGCGCAGCACACAGGTCCTCGCGAGAACAGGTAACAGAAACCGCGTTGCCCTTCTCGGCTCGACCGGAGTGTGGAAAAAAAGGCGGCACGCGGTTCTTTGTGGGTGTTTTTGTGAAAAGCAGCGCACCCCGACCCGTTCCTTTTACATGGACACTTCTGTGATACAATGTATGAGAGCTTGACTTGACTTGACATGACTTACGTGCGGTGAAGACTTCGTCAAGTCTTCGTCTTCCTCTACCGCGCGGCTGCTCCGACCAAGACCGTCAACCCGTACGGAAGCCTATGACAGCCGTCGGTACTGGCTCAGGTGCCGGTGACAACCTCGCCGTCGCGGGGCTGCAGAGTCTCGCAGCCAACGCATCTGTTGGTCTGGTTGAAAATTACAACATCAACGCCCCCATCTTCTGTGAGAGCCAGTTCTGCTCCACCAACGGAATCTGCTGCGGCTATGACTCAGTCGCCAACATGTACTTTTGCGCGTCGCACTGCTCTTGCAATAATCGCACGGGCGAGGCCGAATGTACTTGCGACGCCGGCTTCAGTAAGCCGCCGAGCTGCATGCAGCAGGTGCCGCCAACGGTCTGGCTCGCAGTCATCCTGACCGTCGGCACATTGCTCGTGCTCTTCATCGCGTGGGGTTTCCGTTGCCAGGATGACGGCGCGGACGAGGAGATGCAGCGGGCGCCGCGCGACCCTCTGCTTCGTGAGGCGACTAGCGCCGCCGCTGCAGCTGCACGGCCGTTCTCGACACGCGGCACCACCGACAACCGGACGACGGCTGGCGAGAACTCGTTGACAGGAGCGGGCACCGCCGGCGGAGACGCGAGCATGCAGCGACGTACGTGCTGCGTGTGCCTCGATAAGCCCATTCAAGTGGTGCTCATCCCGTGCGGACATGCGTGCCTCTGCCGGAAGTGCTCGCGTAAGCTCGAGACATGCCCAATCTGCCGGCTCCAGATCCAGGCCACACAACGCTTCTACTTCTAACGGAAATGTGTGGGCCGTGCGCGGCCGACGAGAGCGTGGCGCGCCGATTCATCCGTGCATGCGGTACTTCTGCGACGCGGCACCGCATCGCAGGTATCATCAATCAGAACCCGCATGCGCCGTCCCTCAGCGCGCCGCGCACACGAGACGCGCGACTGTCACGCCGCGCGGCGGCGGCGGCGCGGCACCGCGTCGGCCGTCGCGCGTCTCTTTCAAACGAAATGATGATCCTGATGCATCGAGCCTGTATAAATAGTATTCGGTGTACTATTCAGTGTTCGCTAAGTGATCGTGCAAATGGGCTTTAGTGTATTTACGACGGCCACCGACGGCGGCGCGGACAAAATGACGCGGACACGAGCGCACCCAGAGACGTCCAGACTCAGAGGAGGCAGATGGCAGATGCATCTCAGCCCGGCGCCGTCGGCGCCTCACTGCATCACTGGCGAGTCGCTGGCGAGTCGTCCGAGCCGCCTCCCTCGCCAAAAATCTCAAAGTAGTTGTCGATGATGGCGGCCATCGGCCCGTAGAAGGAGGGATCGTCCTGGATGCGTCGCAGGTAGACGTTGTCAGCGGTGGGCGCGGCGCCGCTAGAGATACGACGCACGTCAGGTGTGCTTCCAGCGCCTCCGGCGTAGATCGCATTTGCATCGGCCAGTGATTGGGTCGCCTTCTGCGCCTCGCGCATGAGCGTGCTCAGCAGCGAACCGGCCACCTTGTTGGTCACCATCGAGACGAGCGTCTGCGGCAGGCTGCCCGCTTTGAGGTCGACATGACTGACCCACCTGACCCTGCACGATGTTTTCGTGAGGGGGTGGATGAGAACCTTGATGCACTTGAACGACGCGAGCTTGATGCCCTCCGCGCTCGCTGGGACTTCCACAGGTGCCGCGTCCCCGAGCGACGCGCCGAGCAGCAAGATGGACTGGCGCTCTTGTAGAGAGTCGGAAATGGACCAGTGGATGAGAGCGCCGCGCTTCATCATGGGCGTCAGGTCGAACTGCACGTACGTGGTGCGCTCATACGGAGAGATATGCGTGAGCACCTCGGCGGCTCCGCAGAAGGGCATCCATTTAGGCCAGAGCTCGGCTTCGTGTGCCACCGCCGATGCATGCAAAAGGGAGGCACCTGAGAGTTCGCCGTCGATGCGTACCCATAGGGACCCATCCTCGTCCGGTCGCCACTGAGTGCGAAGCCCGAGTGCCTCAGACGCAGGTCGCCAGCCCCCACTACCCAGCTCGTCCAGCTCGCGCAAGGCTATCTGCACCTCGGTCGTCGAGACCAGAATCATGTTGAGCATCGTGCGCATGTTCTTGAGCCACTCCTGCTCCGTTTCGTCACGAGGTGTGAGGCAAGCCTTTGTGACGAGCTTCTCGACGCCTCGAAGCACCTGCGACCGGCGCAGCAGAGGGGTACGATTAGAAAGGTGGGGTTGGGAAGGTGGTAGGGGAGACTATCCTCGGGGTGGGGCGGGAGCGCAAGTTCGCAGGGCGGGTACTTGGGGGATGAGGCGGGTAGAATGGGGGGGTGGGGCGGGTCATCCGGGGTTGGGGCGGGTATGGAGGGTCGGGGCGGGGTGGAGGGGGCAGGGGAAGCACCTGCCCACACGCGAGGATGCGGTTCGCGCGCAGGTGACGCGACATTTCCTTGAGACCGTCCTGCAGCGCCACGCCATGCTCGGCGTACAGCGTCGCACTCTCGGCGAAGAGATCCTCTGAGAGCTCATCCAGCTGGGCAGCGTACCAATTGGCGGACTGTGGCTCGGCGTCGCGCCCGAGCGCGCTCACGTGGAGCTCCTGCTGCCGTGCGAGCTCTATCGCCTCGACGAGCTTGCGCTCAGCCATCTCGAGCTCCCGCTCCGTCGGGCCTACCGGAGGGTCCTGCCCCTTAAGGGCGATCACGCCGCGGTAGGCCTCGATGGCGAGATGGTGATCTCCGAGCTTGAGCCGCAGATTGGCCGCGGACAGCGCCATCGAGATCTTTGGCTGCAACTTGATCGCAGCCTCGATGCACTCGCATGCCTTCTTGAACTTGCCCTCCTTGTTGAACTGCTTGGCACGATCGAAGAGCTCCTCGGCGCTCAGGCCCGTCAACATCTGGCCTTGCACGGCCAACTCGGAGGCCTGCATCGTCAGAGTGCGAGCGTTGTCGGCGGCGGAGGCGATGCCCTGGCGCAACCGTTTCATAGGTGCCCAGGCTCCACCCTCCTCCTCCACAACTCCACCCTCCTCCGCCACGTCCTCCTCCTCCCCCCCCTCCCTCCTCCCCCTCCTCCTCCTCCTCCTCCTCGCCATCGTCGTCCTCCTCGCCCTCTCCCCACTCCTCCTCTTCCTCCCCGCCGCCTGCCACAGCCTTCTTCGCGCCTTCGACTAATGCAGGCATGCCGCCAGCAGCAGCAGCGGCAATGCCAGCAGCGCGGTCGCCCTTGCCGGTCGAACCTGGCGCCGCCTCCGCGCCCGCTGCCTCCTCGGCAACGGCCGCCGGCAGCGGCGAGGCAAGCTCGAAATAGTTCGTCCCTGACACTCGATCTGGTAGCTCGTCGCTCGTCAGGACGCCAGATGCGGCGGCGCTGGGGTCGGCGGCATTCGGTTCCAAGCTCGAGCGCGAGCGGAGAGCACTTGGCGGCTTCGGCAGTACGGGCAGGGTGCCGCCGGCGGCGCCACCGGGCGCCCCATCCAGGCTCGAGGCGGCAGCGGCGCTGGACGGCGGCGGCGGCAGCTGCTTATTGACCTTGAAAAAGACGAGGGGCTTCAGCTTTCGTTCTTGGGGAGGTGGGACTAGGCTGCCCACCGCGTGCGCGTCGGCCAGTAGCCCAGGCTCTCCCGCGACCAGCCACGACTCCATCGGCGCGACCGCCGACGCCGCGTGCCCCGCCGGATCCTCTATGCCGATGCCCTCTCGCTTGCCTGCGGTGCGCTCCGAGCCCTGATCAGCCGCCTCTTCGCTCCCAGCCACGCTCTCGTACCGGTAGAGCTGGAGCGGGCGCGCGATCACGTACGCGGCGAGGATCGAGCCCAGGACCGACGCGATTCCCGTGGCCACGCCGGCGGCGATCAGGCTTGACGACACTGAGTGGCGAGGCAGTTGATTGATGAGGTTCGTGGCCGAGCCGGCCTGCACGAGCGCGACGATGAGCGCGAGCGGGCAGCCGAGGGACGAGAGTAGGTAGGCCAGGTTGAAGACCGTGCACAGGCCGTGCTGGCGCTGTACGCGCGCGAACGAGGCGGCGAATCCGAAGGCGTAGCCGGGGATGTAGAGCGCGAGCACGCTGCTGCTCATTGCCGTGAGCACGGCTGTGAGCACGGTCTGCGTGAAGCTGACGCTCTGCACGAGCCGCTGGATCTGTACCGCAAACCGGTAATTCTCGGCGATCGAGAGGGGCCGCGCATGCCGCCGGCGCCCAGCGGGCGTATTCTCCAAAGCAGCCGATGTGAGGCCCTCTGACACAAGCCCATCATTCCTGCGAATCGACTGGAGTTTCCGCGAGTAGTTGGCCAGCCGCGCGGCAATGTCCTGCTCGTCCAGCGAGAGGGCATCGCGCATCTCCATGGTTGTCACTGTGACAGTAAATGAAGGAAGCCAGCCAGCCGTTCGTGAAGCTCAGGTCCACAGGTGCGCCCGCGACGGGTCACCTCGACGCGCAGAAAAAGACTGCTGTGAAGTTCAGCGAACCGTTTTCTTCATAGTTCAACACGACGCGAATTTGACAGTCGGTCTAACGCCGGTCATTTTGAGCTGACCTTTACGGTACGTGTAAACATAAAAGACAAGTCTTTGACATGCAACAGAAAAGACACGTATTTTGACAATAGGCTCTCTGTGACACACACTCGCCACGCGGTGCTCGGCTGCCGGGGGATGATGGCGCATGGGGCTTGCTCCAAATGCTCGACCTCGTATAGACCTCGTACGAGGTCGTCGTCATCGATCGCGTCGTCCAAGTCGCGACCGACTCGCTAGGACACGACAACGATCTCATGGCCCGTAGCAGTGCACCTCATCCCAATTCTCTCCTAGCAGGACTGGCAGAGGCTGAAATAGCATGAGACTCACTGGCCACTGCGGCGGCGGTAGCAGCGCGACCTCATCGGCGGCGCACGATGGGGGGAAAAGTCCCCGCCCGAGCGAGCACGTCGCCGTCCTGGCCTTCGCGTCCCACCGGTACACAACGTCTACACCAGCCCCACGCTGTCGCCACGCCTCGATGTTGGCCTTCAATGCAGGCGGCACGGCCACCGAAAGGCGCGTGTACGAGAGCTCGAAGCTCTCTCCTCTCGCCTGCGCCTCGCCGATGAGGCGCCGGAGCTCGAGGGCGGGCACGCTGTATAGGGCGGCGGTGGGCGCGTCGGCCGCGGGTCCAGCCACAGCCTCAAGTCCGATGACGCGCCCAAGCATTGGGTTCCACTGACGCGCTGTGTGGCCCGCCGCGGCGAGGAGGGCGCGCGCGGCAGGACTGATCGAAGCGGTCACTTCCGCCGGGTACTGCGCCGCCATCCTTTCGGACGTAACTGACGTGACGCGGATGGTGGAAAAGGCCGCGCGGCTGAGTTGGCTCGGAAGGAGCCCATGCAACAGGCCAGTGGGCACGAGCAGGTGGTTGGAGCCGGCGTGGAAGCGCTGGTTGCTGAACATGTTGGGAGCCATCTGATCGACGACTCCGAGCATAGGCAAGCCAAACGCGTAGACGGCCGCCACGGCAAGCGGTCCACGCATACGAAGCGCGTTCTGGCCACCTGCTGACGTGTCAACCGTGACCGTCGGTTGCATCAAGACAACCGCACGCGAGAGTAAGATGAATTGGGCAAAGTATGCTGTCGGTGCCGTGTCAAAAAAGAAGGGATGAGCTCCAACAAGGCGTCCGGCGATGGCGATCACAGCCGCGAGGGCAGCGAGCACCGTTACGCTGAGGGCACGTGTCTCAGAAAGAGCGGCCGCGACCGCGTCCGGCGCAAAGAAGAAGAGGTATTGCGCGGCGCACACGGAAAAGCCACCGGCATTGTTCGGCGGTGGCGTGAGCACGACGAGGAGGTGGAAGACCAAGGCGAGAGCGAGGCCGGCTCGGCGGCGTGTTGCGAGCAGCAGCGGGATGGCCAACTCAACCGCGAGGGCGGCACCGGGCGCAAGCTTGCTGAGCAAGAATGCGACCTGTGCGCTTTGAGCAAGCGGGGGTGCATACGCCGCGATGAGTTGGGCAAAGAAGATCGTGCCGCACGACGTGCGTGCATCGAGAAAGCTAGTGTTGAGCTTCCAGAACGCCGCGCCAGCGTAAAATGTGATCAGCTGCGCCCGAATAGCGGGCGCAGCTCGCGCCACATCTGTGCCGGCCGCCACAATGGTGATGTCCATGAGCACCGCCCACAATTCGACCTCAAATATGATCGGCATCGACGATATGCGCAGCGCAAGTCGCACGAGCGTCACGAGTGTGAAAAGTTGACGAGACTTGGAGAAGGCGGTGAGCAGAACGAGGATCAGTAGAACCGTGCTTGTCTGTGCAAAGAAACCACCGACGGTGGAGCCGCCGTACAGTTGGTTGACGGCCTGGATGAGCCAGACGCTGCGCACGTAGGCAGAGAAGAGAGTGAACGACATCGCGGTTCCTCTATCTGTGTTCCCCCCTCCCTCCCAGAATTATTTTTCTGCCACACAAAGGCGCGCGACCAGGTCGCAGTGCAAGTCAAGTCAAGTCAAGTCTTGCCGGGGTAGTCAAGTCATCTCCAGTCATCTCACCTGTCAAGCATTCGCTCCGAGCTGCGCGCGCGGTGAGTCCAGTCCGGTCGTTGAGTCGAGGGGATCGCCCCACGGTGTCGACGGGGTGTCTGCACCCGCGCCCACATCTCTGATGTCAACAGATGTGGTGTCGTACACGGAGTGACCCGCATCGATCGATGATGAAGAGCCAACGGTCCCATGCCAAGATCCCGCGCGCGTGAAACCACACTTCGGGTTCACAAATTGGATATACCAATTACCCAATTGCAACGTACCATGATCGCTTGATCGCATGTCCGGTTACGCAAGCACGAATCACTTATGTCTTATGATATGGCTTGCGTGAATTTTTATTACGGGTGTTCGAACGGATCCGGGATCCCGCGCAGAACCGCAGTGTACGAACTCATAGTCATACCCAACCAACGTTGTGCAAGGCTTGCACGATACACGCACCCCAGAGTTCATGGCCTGCTGCATTCGGATGCAAACGGTCAGGCATCAGGTCACGGCGAACAATCTCGGGCCGAGTGGAAGCTGGGGCAATTCCAGCTTGCGGACCCGCGCCGGACGCAGCGGCAGCCAAGCCGAGGTCTGCCGCGGTGCTCTTCTTGGCGGGTGACTGTGTGTAGAACGGAGCGCCGCAGTCCACGTAACTGACGCGGCTTGGATAGAGCCTTTGGAGATGGGAAGCCACCGCCTTCTCGAGCGCCGAGTTGACTGCGACCACATCGTCCGTATAGTGGCTCGTTCCCGAGGAAGCAGTGCGCGAATGCCTGCGCTTGCGCTTGTCGCCACGAGGAAGCAGCGCATTGATGAGCAGGCGTGTGCGCGTCGCATTGAGAAGGTAGCTTGCGACGGCGAGAATGCCGCGCGTGGTGTCACCAACGGAATGCCCGTGGCCTAAATTGTTGGTACCAATCAAGAGGTTCACGTTGAGCCACGGGTCGTTCTTCATAAGTGGTGTGAATTCGCCTGCTTGCAAGCGCCACAAGAGATGCTGCGTGCAATCCGCTGAGATGGCAAGTGGCAACGGAGATGGCCAATGCTTCGCCAGAGTACTGTTGAGCACGCCCGGCACGCCACGAGTGCGTGGCATCGTCTTGCAATACGACGTCCCACGCCAGCTCTCTGTGATGCTGTCGCCAAAGAGCACCAGTCGCGGCTTGTGCTGTTCGACCGCTGGTGTGTAGGTGGCTGCAGCGATTCGCATGCTCTCATGGCACGAACGCCAAGTGTAGAGCTCTTTGCGGTTGTGCACGCTCCATGGTAGGGTGCGCGGCGAGGGCACGTCGGGAACTTCGTTATGTGACATGAATTCGGCGGCCGCACCTGTGAACGGAAAGACAGTAAATTTTTTCAAACCGAGGTGGGTGCGGTGGTGGTGACTCACCCGGCCTTCACACTGCTACATCACTGACGAAACACACGTGAAAAACCCCGCGCATCGAGAGGGGCGCGTTCGCGTCACCAGCAGAGGGCGCGCTGCCCGCGCCGGTCCATGGAAAAGGTGACTTTTGGCTTCTACCACGCGCTCGGCGTCACGTTCGACGCCGATGAGCAGGCCATCAAGAAGGCGTTTCGCAAGCTGTCCCTGAAGCTGCACCCTGACCGCAACCCGGGTGACGAGTCCGCCAAGGACAAATTCCAGATCGTCAACTCGTCCTACGCATGCCTCTCGGAGACGCCGCGTCGGGAGCAGTACGATGCGATGTTCCGCATGCGCTGCGTCCTCGACCAGGGAAATCTCACGGCAGATCAGCTTCGCGAGCTCGAACTGGATGCAAACTACATGTTCCCCGTGCTTGGCGTCAAGACCCTTGGCATGCGTGAGGAGGCCGTGCTGATGCTCAACCTCGAGGACGGGCTGCCAAAAGCTAGCGTTGAACGCTGGCGTAACGGCGAGAACATCGACCAGCGGCCGCTCAGCTCGCTGCGCTCCGTGGACGCGGACGACAACCCGCCGAACGGCGTCAAGCTTGCATTCCGAGAGGAGAGTAGCAAAACGGAAACGAAGGTGCACCTGCTCGCGCGCTCGGTCGGAGAGCGCGGGACAATCGTGCTGCTGCTGCGTACGCTCACCAGCGCCGGTGCGAAGCTGCGCACCGACGACCGCCTGATGCCGCCCCCGCCGCGGCTCACGGCATGGCTAAAGCTAAGCAGCACGAGCTTGATGTACGGCAAGCAGAGTGTTCGCGTGTTCGCGCTGCTGGGGCGCTCGAAGCTGCTCCTCTTCTCGGACGCGCAGCTTCGCCAGCTGAAGCAGCTCATCACGCTCGAGACGGGCGCCGTGCAGCTGCGCCACACGCCAGGAGAGCAGGAGTTTGAGCTCACCATCAACCCGCCTACCTCGCCAAACACGAAGAGCTCTGCATTTGGAGCCGGGAAAGACTTGCTCAATATGGGCAAGTCGATGTTCAAGCTCACGCTGAGCGCCGAAACGGGCTTCGTGGCGGGTCAGTGGGCCACAGCCATCTCCGAAGGGCTCATGCAGGCGGGACTCAACGCCGAGGGTGTCACTATGCAAGCGTCGGCCTCAGGCGCCACAGGCGCGGGCGCACCCACCAAACCGAAATGGGGGCCGGAGATGATGGGGGCTGCGCCGGCGGACCCGTTCGACATGCCCAAGAGCTCGAAGGCGGCAGTGGGGAGCGGGGGCGGCGCGAGCGCCAAGCCAAAGACCGAGCAGGTCGCCGAGGCCGACCTGCTCGGCGATCTGGGAGGCGGCGATGAGGCCGACCTCGTCCGAACGGCCTCATTAGGATTGAATTCCGACCTGCGCGAGCTCGTTGCAAAGCCGACGGCCGACATCCAGGCGGAAGAGGGCGAACCCGTGGCGGATGAGCCGCCGGAGGATCCGGAGCCGAGCCCACATCAGTCCAGCCGACCGCCAATGACTGGCGGTGCTCCAACACCCAACCTCATGGGGTTCACTCCGTCGGGTGGGATGGGCACGCGGAGCAGTAGCCAATCATCAGGCAGCCTCATGGATATGATCGATGATGCACCGCTGATGGGGCTGTCGATGAATACCCCGCCGATGGGGATGTCGATGATTACCCCGCCGATGGGAATGATGAATACGCCGATGGGGATGTCGATGAATACACCGCCGATGGGGATGTCGATGAATGTACCGCCTTTGGGGATGACGATGGCACCGTCGTCGATGGCACCTATGGTGTCTTCGGGAGCGGCAGGATCGGCGACGTCCTGGCAGCGGCAGCTCACTCTGAACAAGCCGATGCAGGGCAGCCGGCTTGGGCTCGATATCGAGCAGGGGAGTCTCCCGGATGTGGTGGTGGTGTGCGAGGTCAAGGCCAACTCGGCTGCTGAGAAGGCGGGCTTGAGGGTGGGCGAGCGGCTGTACACAGTCGCCGGCAAGCCTGTGATGAACACCGACAACGCATTTGACTTGCTCTGCGACGCCATCGGCGACATTAAGTTGACCGTTGGCCCGCTGACGCCGCCGCCGTCAGTGCCCATGCATCTACCTATGGCACCACCGTCCGACTCTGCCTTCAGCGACTCTGCCTTCGGTTTCATGGCTGGGGGCAATGGCGGTGGCGGCAGCGCCCCTGTGTCACCGTCGACCACCGTCGGTGACTCTGCCTTCGGTTTCATCGCCGCCGCCGAGCCGGCACCGCCGCTGGTTTCGTCACCGCCGCTGGTTTCGGGCTTCGGCTTTATGGATGGCAGCAATGGCGGTGGCGGCAGCGCCCGGGTGTCGCCGTTGGGCGGTGGCGGTTCTGCCTTCGGCTTCATCGACGTCGGCAATACCTCGCCCCCGGCCGACCGACCGCCACGAGCGAGGCCACCCGCACCCTCCATCCCCTTTCCCGTGTGCGAGGGCTCGGAGCTACTCGTCGAGTGGCAGCTGCCTGTGTGGGCAGGCGACAGTGCAGGCGCCGTGCACCACTATGAACTCCAATGGCGAAACGAGGAGGAGGATTGGTGGACGGCCTCATCGAGCTCGCGGACCATCGCGCTCACGCGTGCGCGGCTGCGGGGACTGCGGCCGGCCTCAGCCTACTGGTTGCGCGTGCGCTCCATCGGTGCGGACAACGGCAAGTCCGACTTCTCGAGCTCGATCTGGCCAGCCCTCACGCCCACCTCGCCTCCGCAAGCCTTCGCCAACTCCGACGGCTCGGTACACGTGTTCCTCGAGCCGCTGCCGCCCTTTGCGACCTACTACGAGGTGCAGTGGATCCCAGCTGCCAAGTATGCCAGAGGCCCCAAAGTCGCGTTAATGAATTGGAAGCTCGCTCAAGCCGATGTGCTTCCGAACGGCCAAGGTGGCGCAAACGGCAGCGCGGGCCCTTGGTCAGCCCTTGCCGTCGCTGCGAATGCATGGAAGGGTGCCACCATGGTCCTGCGGCAACTGCCGCGCGGAGGCCCATACCTATTCCGCGTGCGGACGGCCAGCGAAGATGGCCTGACCTCGCCTTACTCGGCGCCCTCCTCTGAGGTATCCACGGCGGTGGGCGCGTTGCCGCCCACCCACTTTCCGTGGATGCTGCCGGACACCAACGCCATGGTGAAGCAGCTCGCCGAGCTTGGCTTGACAGCCGAGCAAGCGACAATTGCACTGCAGCAGACCGGAGGGACGAGCGTCTCAGCTGCTGCTGATTGGCACTTTGGCAAAGCTAAAGCGATGGCAGCGAAGGGGGCATGGGGTGCGGCGGCCAGAGGGGCACCAGTGGCGGCAGTTGCGCCGACACCGCCGCCGCAAGCAGCAGCAGCAGCAGCACAACCGCCACCCAATCTTTTGGATTGAGCGCCGATAGTCAGCAAAGCACGTCGATAGTAAGATAGCTGCACGCACGCCGAACGGCATTGGGCTACAAGTTTGGGGCGAAATTAGCATGTGCAATGAGGGCCCGAGGCGGAGCGGCAGGCTTGGTAAGATCTGTCGCGGTGAGAAGACCACATGAGACGATCACAGGTGGTTGTGCATGAGGATGCATGTGGATGCATTTAGACGCGGCTGTACGCTTTAATTGGAGGCGGTACCGTCGACGCCGACGGGGGTGTGCAGCTCGTTGGACGTTACCAGCGCGCAGCGGGCCGATGGGTACGTGATACGTGTATCCGACGACGCGTGGTCAGTTTCATCTTTCACGGTGTCGAGAACGATTGACAATTCAAGAATTGGTTCTTGGTTCTTTTCGCGAAATGGCGAAAAACGTAACCGGTCTAAGGACTAAGGAACCTCAGTAATCGTTCCGGACGGCCCGGCGTCGTTCGGACCAGCCGTTTGCGTATTACCAATTACGCGCCGTAGGGCTAGGGGTAGCAATTCCGGGAATCCCGCCAACGGCCAAGCCCATTCCCCGCTTCGGCCTTCGCAAGATTGAAGATAATCCCATGTTCGGTCCCAGATCCCAGGCATGTTGAGTGTCATCAAGGAAAGCTGGCCGCGGTGAATTGCTTTTGCGGCGCAGTCCGTGGGGCCGTTTAGCGTATAAGTATGCGGGGCGGTACACGACCTCGCCGATTATTGCCGATGTGCGGGCGCCGCTCACCAACTTGTACCTTAGGTGCGGCCGCGCGCCATAGGTTCTCACCCTACCAAATGCCTGCCTCGTTGGAGTAGACATGTCCTGCTGGCCTGGTGCGGAGGGTGTATCACACAGGGTGGTGGTATGCCCTAGGCGTGCCCGGCGCGGTTGGGTCATGCTGCGTCCTGCACAGGCCAAGGCCCTGGCCAACGCCCTGCACGAAGATGGCCCAGCGGGGACAACGCCGGTAGTGAGACCCCAGCTCGGAAGCCAGCGCATCCCACTGGTCCGCTGCTTGGTAGAATGGTGACGAGGCGCCCGCGAGCGTGGCGCGCCCCAGAACATGGCAAACGGCTCGTTCTTGAGGTCGGCAGACACAATGTTCCAGTAATTGTCGGCGTCGCACAGTTCGGTCGCAACCAAGTTGAGCCCACGCGGCAAAGAGGCTCGTTCGTGCACGCATGCTCACCCTACCGCCATCTGGCCAAACACCCGCTTGAAGGACGTGCAGGTCGAGGAGCACGAGCAAACCAGCATCGCCCCGGCCAGCTGCACGAGTAGTGAGAGCTGTTTCTTGTGGCCTTGGGTGACCCTCACGTTTCTCAGCGCCAGTGAATAAGGCGGCGGCGGCGGGAAGCGCCCTTCACACCCGGTCTCGATGCCGCACTCACTGGCTGCATTCGCTCATGGTGCAAGTGTCGCGCATGCACCAAGTGGCACAGCGAATGTGCGACTCACCACCCACGTGCTCTCGTTGGCCATACTTGGCTATTGAGCATCCCACATCCACATGGCATCGAATAGCTGCAGGCGCGAGCCCGTCGCTGCACCGGTGGCGTCAGCCGCAGCCGCAAGGCGTTTCCCCTCGCAGCGAGCCGCGACATGCCCTGTGCGAGAACGATCGTCTCCTGGAGCGGTTCGCAACGCGTGCTTACCAAGTTTCCCGGCCGACCCTTGCGTTTCAGAGCCCACGCCCTCCATTCAGCCTCATGCCAGTCGCAGCAGCAGATTTGGCGGTCGCTCGCGCCTCGTTGCCTCCGCTACGGAACTCCAGTAGTAGCTTACTACCGACACGAAAGCTCGTGCCTTGGCACAGCTCTGGGGTGCGTGATGGGGTTCCATTGATGTCGCGGTCGTCCGAACGCCTCGAGCAGTTGGCACCAGGCCTTGGAGGTCCTACTCTGCTGATGCCTGTACCAGACCTTCCAACTCTCGAGAGCGTCGCTTTGCGTGCAATCAGCGAGCGCGAGTATCACCTTTCCCGGCTACACGCGCTGTTGCTGTCGGCGATTGGCCCCGTGCCAGTGGATCCGGTGGACTTACCTGCATATGCAACGCTGCTGTCAACAGTTCGCAGCGCATCGGCCCAAGAGCTGCAGGCGCTGCGACTCGCGAGCGTTGATGTCGTCGAAGCAATAGTGCGCTGGCGAAGGCGGCGCCGCCGCCCATTTGAGCCATTCGTGTGGCGGTCGCACAACTACTTGCTCAAGATGCTCCTCGACGTATTCTTTTTGGGCCTCGCCTCGACAGTGGACGATGCGGCCGCGGACCCGTTCCTGCTGCGCAGCTTTGCCGAGGCACTCGAGCACGGGCGTCGCATGGAAGCGGATACAGCTGCGCTGCTCAACGAGCAGACCGAGGCCGCACGGGTCATCCAGGCGCGCTACCACGAAAAAGCCGAAAAGACCGGACTGAGCGTGGCCGTCGCGAGTCCCGCGTCGCACTCCGTGGCTGCTGCGACGTCGTGTGCGCCTTCGTCGGGGGGGAGCGCCGCACCGGGCGCTCGCGCCGCGTACGCGCGGCGCAAGTACCTCTGCTCTTCGTTCACGCCCGAGCGGCGGCACACGAAACAGGAGATGGTCCGCATGTGGGCTGCGGAGCGTGTGCTCGAGGCGGAGCGCACGCACCTGGGAGCGGCCTTCGAACCGATCTCGCCGGTGCTGAGGCCTACAGACGTCGAGGTCCGGCAGATGGCCGATCTCATCTGGTTTGGCGTCGGCGAGCCGCCTGAGCTCGTCGCCCTCGATGCGAGCATGCCCAGGCATCCGCGTCCTAAGGCCCGTGATCCCGATCCTTGCCTCAAACCCCCAAGGCCGCCAGTGGGGCGTGCGGCCTCGCGCAGCGCGTCGACGGCGCTGCAAGGCACGTCGCCAATGCTCAAGCCGATCACCCCAGGCGGACGCTCGTGAGCAAGGAACCACAACTAGCAGCACTGATCCGTCTCACATCGTCTCCGACAGCGGACAGCGGCGTTGTACCCTTGACCTCGAACGGATGCATCGGCGTCACAGTGCGGAGACCGCGACCGGAGTCGTCGTATTAGGACCATTTTTACCAATAACTCATTGCCAATAAGAATAACTACCGAGACCCCCCAAGTGCCAAAGATGACCCCGATACTACTGTTTAGTGTAGCACGGAGAAGTCACCCAGGCCGGCTGAAATGTCGAAAACCGAACCGCGAACGCGGGTAACGGAACGACAACGGCTCAAGGCACCGAGTCACGCAACGTGACGGCGGAGGCGGTATCGACCCATCCCATGGGATGCTCGATCGGCAAATGCGGAGCATCATCTCATGCCCATCTCATGCCAGTATGCGTTGGACTCCCGGAGTTTATCCGGGGGATGTTTGTGAGGGACTTTATGTGCCTTTCGGGACTATGATCTTGGGGTCGAGGGGCGTGGGGCGCTCGTCGATGCCAGCCGCGTGCCTCCGCAGCACGTCCTTCACCTGGGCACGCAGCTTGTTCTCGTGGCGCTCGAGCAGCTCGTCGATCTCCGCGAGCAGCTGGTAGTTGGACTCGTGGATGATCGTCTGGATAATCTTGATGGGATCCTTCTTTTCCGCCTCCTCCTTTTTCGCCGCCACCGACCCCGGCGTCGGCGGCTGGGCCGACGCACCTTCCTTTTTTGGTGTGCTCGGCGCCGTTGGTAGCAGCAGGCTGCCCAAACCCGACAAGCGCTTTTTCGGCCCGTCGGGCGAGAGCTGCTCCGCCGCCCGCCGCGCCGCCTCGGCCGCCTCCTCCTGCGCCTTACGCGCTCTCCGCTTGCGCTCAAGCTCCTCCTGCTTTGCTTTCTTAAACTCGCGATACTCGGAGTCGAAGTTGGCGCCGATGATGGTGATGGGTAACGAGAGCACAATGAGGCCTGAGAACATGGTGAACACCGCGACCAGCTTGCCCAACTCAGTCACGGGGAACTGGTCACCGTAGCCGACGGTGGTCATCGTGACGATAGTCCACCACATGCTGGTCGGGATGGACTCGTAGGGCGACCTCGAGCCGTCGGGACGCACGTACTGCTTGCGAATCTCATCGTACTCGCCCATCTCGAACGTGTAGATCAGCGTCGCGAACAGGAGCGAGAAGACGCCCATGAACGCGAAGAGCATCAGGAGCGCCGTCGCCGACTTGCGCAGCGTGGTCAGTAGCATGATGATCCCCTGGAAGCTCTTGGACATTTTAAATATGCGTGTGATGCGCGTGAGCCGGATGAGGCGCAGCACGGATAGCACTTGGGGCGAGCCTCCTGGAAGCGACCTCTCGATGTACCACGGGATGATCGAGATGAAGTCGACGATGTTCGCTAAGTTGATCAAGTACTTCAGCACGCCCGGCCCGGCCGGCGATGTGAAGAGCCGCAGAATATACTCGACCGTGAAGACCATGATGCAGAAGGTCTCGATCTCGCCGAATGGGGTGCGGTTCTCATCGAGCGGCGACTGCACCGGCCTGTGTCCAAAGGAGCGGTAACTGTTTGGCGGCTGCGGCGACACTTTGCTGCCTTCGATGACCTCATCGGTCGTGGCATTGACCCACACATCGACAAAATGTCGATCCTCAGGAGCGGAGGCGATGGTGAACGAACCGATCGACAGCAAAATTATCATCATCATGAACGTCGACCACACTTGCGCAAGGACTGACGACCCCGGTTCGTCGAGCAGCGTCCACAGCTTCAGCTGGTAGTACCTGAAGCTGCCGTGAGGGGGCGCTGGTCGCATTTTCGCCTTGCTGCTACTGCTAGCCTCGGATGTGCCCTGGCCGTTCGCCGTAACTTGTCCTTCCTCGCCTGTTTCCTTCCCGCTGAACAAGGCATCCCCTGGCTGGCGCCCATCGGATTCGCCCATGGGAGGGGAGGGCGTTTTTCAACCTCTCGATCGGTCGTTGTTTTACAATAGTATCAGTTACG
Organism: Chrysochromulina tobinii; assembly: GCA_001275005.1. Taxonomy (NCBI): domain Eukaryota; phylum Haptophyta; order Prymnesiales; family Chrysochromulinaceae; genus Chrysochromulina; species Chrysochromulina tobinii. Next base: position 17,339 of record JWZX01003073.1, read on the forward strand.
GATCGTGAGCTGTTTCGGGCACACCGAACCATGCTCGTTTTGTTCAAACCAAAGCAGCGCGGATGTGACCCCTTCCCTGCGCGTTGTGAAAAGTAGCCAACTCAACCTTGGGGCGGCACACAAGATGGAGCTCGTCGAAGCGACGACAGCACTGCTCACGCTCCTCAACGCTAGCAACGTGCCGCTAGCAAAATGCATGGACGGCACTCCGGGTGGCTACTACCACGCCGCCAATGCAAGCTCGCGCTCGTGGATCATTGAGCTGGAGGGAGGCGGGGAATGCGTGGACAAGGCCGACTGCGAAAAGCACATCCACTCGGCACTCGGCTCGTCCAATTTCTTCCTCAAAAACACCACGCTGAAGTTTTTTGCTGCAAGACGACGCCGTGGCCAACCCTCGCTTGCGTCAAATGAACCGCGTGTACGTCCCATACTGTTCTCAGGACTTGTGGACTGGCCAGCGTGTTGCTGCGAGCGATGAGACGTTTGGCTACTTCTTTTCGGGCCACTACGTCCTCGAGGGCGTGCTCGACGCGCTCGATGCGCTCGGGCTCGCGGGCGCCCATGACATCATCCTCACGGGTGAATCTGCGGGCGGCATCGGCGTGTGGCCGCACCTCGACTGGCTAGCCGCTCGGTATCCAAAGGCGAAGGTGACTGGTGCTCCTCTGGCGGGCTACTACTTCTTTGCGGTGCCGTACACCGGCCCTGGGCACACGTCGTCGTCGCTCGCTGACTTCCGCGAGGACGCTTGGCCAGGCCACTACAGCCTGTGGAACAGCACGGTCGATGCGAGCTGCGCGGCAGCCATTGAGCCCTGGCGTTGCATGCTATCCAACTACTCATTCCCTTACATCGAGACGCGCGTCTTCATCATCGAGGCGCAGACAGACAAGGTGCAGCTCGAGGCGCACGACTGGGTGCCGTCGAGCCAAGACCCATTCTGGAGCGCTCCGGTCCTCGACTACTTTGGCGAGTGGAGCCACAACATGAGCGTCGCTCTCAGCCCTTCGATGGCAGTTGGCCATCCGAACGGCGTCTTCTCACCGGCGTGCTTCATTCACACCGACGGCTGGGAGACGACGCTGATCAAGGGCATCAACTACTTGACGGCGTTCGACCGATGGTACTTTGATGACGAGACCATGAAGCTGCAGGATGACTGCGGCCTCCTCTGTAACCCGACTTGCCCTCACTGAGGCCAAACCACCCCTCGTCGCACGTCGGGTGCTAATAGCTCCTCGGAGGCGTGCGTTTCTCAAATACAATTGTATGTCCCGAGTGAAATCCCGAGTATGAATGGCGATCCCTGTCGACAAAAACGTCAGCTTCAGACATTTTCAATGGTTTTGAACATGTCCGAATCTCCTGCCACTCTTGGCACGGGCGGCTCGTCGTCGGCGGGCAGCGAAACCGGTCGTCAGATGCCAAGAGCCGGCACCGAGCATCTCAACCTCGAGAACCTTCGGGAGGTGATCATGGACAACGGCGAGAAGCTCAAGACGCTCTTCGAGATGTGGGACGAGGATGCCTCGGGTACGATTAGCCAAAAGGAGTTTCGCGCCGCACTCAAGACGCTTGGCTTCACGGCGAGCGACGCCCATATGAACGCTCTCTTCGATAAGCTCGACAAGGACAAGTCGGGCCAAGTAGACTACAAGGAGATGGTCAAGGCGGTAGAGGGCGCAGGCAAGAAGGGCAAGGAGAAGATTGCGCTTGAGCGCAAGCTGCTCGAGGAGAAGCGCGCCCGAGAGGCAGCAGAAGCGCGCGCGGCTGCTGGCGGGGGGGCCGCCGTCGAGGCGGCGATTTCGACAGCCGTGGCAGCGGCTGTCGAGCAGGCGAAGGCCGAGGCTCAGCAGCAGGTGCAGGAGCTGCAGGAGCAACTAGAAGCAGCGCGAGCTTCTGCAGGAGGAGCTTCTCCGGCTTCCAAGGCGGTGCAGGAGCAGTTGATAGTGATCGAGGAGGAGAAGAGGGCCATCAAGCTAGAGGCTACTGAGCTCCGCGATGAGCTCGATCAGCTCCGGCGTACCACCGGAAAATTAGAGAGGTCTGACGCAGAGTATAGGAGGCAGCTGAAGCGACTCGAGGAAGAGGCGCTCGAGGCGAAGGCGCTTCGCGAGGCGCTCGAGGCGAAGAGCGCCGAACTCGAGAAGATGCGGCAGGCCTTCGAGCAAGAGCGCCAGCAGTGGAAGGCGAAGGAGATCGAGAGGGTCGAGCTGGTGCAGCAGGTGCAGCAGAAGGCAAGCGAGTGGAGCCAGCAGAAGGCAGGTGAGGTGAAGCGCATCGAGGAGCAGTGGACGATCAAGGTTCGTCAACTCGAGGAGAAGGCAGCAAAGGTGCAGCAAGAGGAATCTCTGCGTTCGACGCTGCAAGCCGCAATCCTCGCGTCCGCGTCGGACAGGCAGCAGCAGGAAGACTCAGTCCACTTTTGGCAGGCGCGCAAGTTGAATTGGCGCTCCTCGCCGGCGGCGACCCCGTCTGCCGCGTGGTTGCAGCCGTTGGCACCTCAGCTTCCAGAGCGAGTGTATCCTCTGCCCTCCGCACACTCGATGTATGAGGAGGAGGACCCCTTCGTTAAGTCTGGAGAGGTGGCCCGCCTCACGCAGAGCATCGGGTCGCATATCGGGTCGCAGCTGCACGCGATGCACGCGCTGCAGCTTTCCGCAGCTCCGCATTTGGCGCCGCCGCCGCACATGAGCATACCGCCGCACGTACCACCGCACATGAACATACCGCCGCAGATGAACATACCGCCGCTGATGGCTCCGCCCCCTTTCGACTCGCCCTCCTCCGGCGACGGCCCACCTTCGCATTCTTGGCATGGGGCGAGCCCGGGCTATGGGGCGAGCCCTGGCTGTGGGGCGAGCCCGGGCTGTGGGGCGAGCCCGGGCTATGGGGCGAGCCCTGGCATGGGGCTGCCGCCGCCCATGCCGTCCTGGCATGGAGCAGCTGCCGCCCACGGCGGCGCGCCGCCCTGCATGCACGCGGGGCATTCCGGCGGCTACACCAACGGCCCCCCCCACGGCGGCGCGTCGCCCTGCATGCACGCGGGGCATCCCGGCGGCTACACCAACGGGCACGCCTCTGGCTCCGCGTTCGCCGCATCGCCGCACGGCGCGCCGGCGCCCAGGCAGTTCCATCAGATGGTGCCGCCACCGCCGCCGCAGCAGCAGCAGTACCATCATCAGGTCCTTTGAGAACACTCCAACACAGATCTGGCTCTGCCAATTATTGGCACCCGACCACTTTGCAATAATAGTAGCGCCCGCGGCTCGCTCGGTTCCGCGCGGGGGATGCGCCTTTCGGGCTTTCGCGTTTCGCTTGAATGCGCCCTTTTCGCCTTGTTCCGACCCACCTAGTGTAGAGAAAGTGTAGAGCGTTGTCGTGTGTCTCGATCCGTGTGCGCGTGTTACGCCGCCCGCGGTCCGGCGGAGCGCATACACGCGAATATCGCACAGCACCGGTGGAAGCTGGAACCGCGACCGCGCGCCGCCGCGGGGGCCCCCGCGCGGCGCCGCCCGCGGCGACCGACCCGACACGCCGCGCCACACGGAGCAGATCGCCCGACCCCGACGAGACGCCGGACGCACCGGACGAAACCGCGACGGTGGGGTGTCTCTGTCTGTCTCTAGGCCACTAGGCCCGCTATACTAGTGTAACACAAGTGTACGCCAGTACGGGGGTACCTCGGGGTACATCACCCGTACACGCTCTCGCTCATCCGCTAGACGTCTCTAAGTCTTAAGAAGACCGCGTGACTATGTTACCGCGACACTGGCCCAACTAATGCCATGACGACCCGCAGCTCTCACTTGTCAGTACTCTGCGCGATCTGGCGCGGATGAGCACAACTTTGAGCTCACTTTGAGCGCGACGTCTCACAGCCAGGGCCCATCCTTGGCGCGACCCCAGTGCAGCTCCATGGCCTTGCGGCTGCGGAAAGCAGCCCAGTGGCGGAGCATGGCTCGGTCCAGCGTGGCCGCGGAAAGAGGATCGACGTGCCCGCTCACCTGCGAGGTGGGTGGCGGCGGCATCCCGGTCGGCTGCCAGCGCGTCGCGAGCTCCTCGTAAAAGTTCGGCGGCGCCTCGAGCGGCTGCCGCCGGAAGCGAAGCCAGCCGTCCGCCGCCGCATCCTTCTCGCCTACCTGCCAGCGCAGCAGCGCCAGATTGAAATTGGGCGCCAATTCGGTGGGCGCGAGCCGCACGCACTGTAGGAGCTCCTCCTCCGCCTCGCCGAAGCGATCCATGCACGTGAGAAGGCACGCGCGGTTGTTGCGCCGCCGAAGCTCGGTGCGACGCAAATCCGCGTCGGTTGCTGCCGAGGCCTTTGGCGGGGGCGCAGTCGGCGCGTGGGCGGCGGCCGGCGTGTGGGCGACCGCCGGCGCGTGGCTGGTGTCGAACCCGGTCGTCACACGCGCCGTCACACGCGGCGTCTCGAGCGCCGACTCGATGGCCGAGAGGGCCTGCGCGGGCTCAAACTCACACAGGAGCGCATCGGCGACGAGGTCGGAGAGAGCAGCCGAGTGCCGCACGCCGTAGATGTGCAGCAGCTCGAGCAGCGCGTGCGCTTGCCCATCGCAGAGCATCGCGAGAGCCAGCTGGCGCAGCAGCGCCGTCTCAGACACGCGCAGAAACGCGAGCAAGGGCGAGAGCGCGCGCGACTGCTCGAGGACCGCGCGCAGCTCGCGCACGCACTCGGACCAGCCGCCGCATATGAGCCACGCGCGACCGTACAGGTAGCGCGCCGCCAGAGGCGTGAGCACCCGCCGTGGCTCATGCAGCAGCAGCACAGCCGTCGGCGATCTTCCCACAGGCGACCTTCCCGAGGCGCTCCCCTCGGCGCTCGTGGATGCGCTCACCACGGCGCTCAACGAGGCAGTAGCGGCACTCACGGCGACGCATGAGGCGGGCGGATCGCCACTGGCTCCCTCAAAGTCTGCCTCGCGCAGGAACTCTGCCACCCGTCGCGCCGCGTGACGCTGTGCGGCGGAGGCCGCCGTGTGCGCGGCCGCGCTGTCATAGTGTGCGAGTAGGTTGTACAGAAGCCACGCGCCGACAGCACCTGTGGGGAGAGAGGAGAGGGCGCCGTGGTAAGCACTTGCATGCACCGACGGAGGTTGTACAGAAGCCACGCGCCGACCGCACCGTCCGAGCCCCCAAGACTGATCGCGCGCTGCAGCGCCTCGAGCGCTTCCATCGGCTCGCCGCAGCTCGCGTGCACCACGGCGCACGTGGTTGCATGCACAGGGTCTTCGACGAGCGCTCGCGACGGCGCGTCCAGCAGCGCGGCGCGTGCATCGGCTGCACGTCCGAGAAGCAGCAGCAGCGCCGATCGCGCGCGGTCGCACTGGCAAGCGAGCACGAAGTCGTTGGCGGCGGTGGCGGTGCTGGCGGCGATGGCGGCGACGGCAGCAGCGCCGCCGATTGAAGCAGCGGGCTCGATGGCGGGGATGGCGGCGGCGGCGGCGGCGGCGGCGGCAGCGGCGGAATGGGAATGAAGGGCGACGCGACCGATGCAGTGAGCATGCACGTACACGGCCCACGCCAGTGCCTTCATCCTCTCGTCCACGCGAGGCACGTTGGGTGCAGCGGGTAGATCCACAGTCAGAGCTACCGGTACAAGCACTGCGTCGTCAGCTCGAGTCCTCGCAGCATCCGTCACCGCACCAGGCAAGCACGCGCCGCTCAGGCACAGCGCTCGGCACAACGCGTCGATGCCCGCGCTCGGCCCCCCGCCTGCGAGGACGAGCAGGGCGGCCGTGCCCCCGCAGATCCACAGCGTCGGCTGCCAGCTGTTGAGGCCCTCGCGCCGTCTCGGGCGCTTGGAGGAGCGCACGGCGGCGGGCGGAGGATGGGCCACCACCGACGGCAGCCCCGCGACGGTCCGTGCGCGCTTGGCTGGAGGCGGGAACACCGTCTCTGTAACCACCGTCCCTGGCTCCGGCGCGAGGAGAAGCACTTCGTCGACATCCTCCTCGACGTCCTCGTCAACATCGACGTCATCGTGGCTCTCATCCTCCAGACGAGTGGCGCCGTGCCCGTGGCCGCTGGCACCGGACGCTTCCCTTCGGTCTGGGTGCATGCACTGGTTGCATGCATCGTTGGCACCGGACGCTTCCCATCGCTCTGCGGCGCGGCCGAGCTCGGCAAGGGTGCGCGCAATCTCGTCTGGGAGAGATTGCGAGCCCCCGAGCGCGGCCGGTGGCGGCGACGACGTTGCTGTGCCCGCCTCGGCACCCAGCTCGGCGAGCGCGCATCGAAGCGCCGCGAGCAGCGTCTGCAACGCTTCAGTCGGGTCGTGAAGGGTCCGTGTGGACGACGAGGAGGTTGAGAGGCTTCCCGCAACTCCGACCGCCAGCCGGAGCAGCGCAACGGCGGGCGGTTGGTCTTTCGACGATGGTGGGGCGGCGGCGGAGGCCGAGCCCATGGTGGTGGCGCGATGGCGACAGAAGTCACGGAGCTGCCGTAGAAGCGAGCGGCGCGAGGAGGCAAGGCTTTCGGCCGTCGCGGTTCCGCATCGCACCGATCCGAGCAGCGCTGCGTGGCCAAAGTAGATCTCGCGCCACTGCACGAGCCTGGCCCTCGCGCCACGAGGCAAGTTGCGCACGCTTTCGAGGCCGAGGCGCGCATGCCGAACAACCTCGTCCCAGCGGCCCAGGGCGGCATACGCCTCGCACGCATGGGCGTGCACGGCGACGGCGAGGCGCACTGCCGCTGGCGTGCCAACCTCGGGAAGCGCGAGCTTGTGGCTGAGTGCTGGGTCGGGCGGCAGGAGCAGGAGTGGCGAGTCGCTCGGCGGCGGCGGCGGAGGCGGCGGCTGCGGCTGCTGCGGCTGCTGCTGCTGCTGTTGCTGCTGCTGCTGCTGCTGCTGCTGCTGCTGCTGCTGCTGCTGCTGCTGCTGCTGCACAGCGATGACCAGGCGTGCGAGGGTCAGGTGGTGGCCCAGGGCGGCATGGTGGCGAAGGGACGAGACAATGTGACGCTCTTCGGCCATCGAGTCGGGAGGGCTCTCGGCGCTCGCTCCGCTCGGCGCCGCCCCACGGGAGACAAGTCAAGTCAAGACAAGCAAATCCCAAACGCGACGGTCGTAAGCGTGAATGTGAATAGCGGGACACACAGAACGCACTCGACTCTCTGGCGGAGGGGATCAGGCAAAAAACGCCGTCATGAGTGGACCAGTGCATGTTTCGGCTTCCGCAACGGGACGTTCAACAAATCGTCCCCCAGGAGTCATGACGTCTACAAGTAGGGCATTGACCGCCCCCGAGGCCCCGATGCCCGTTCACGTCTCGTTTCGAGACCTCCATGCCCCCCGATGTCCCCGAGAACGCCGAGACGGACGTCGCTTGGCGAGAGGTGGCACGCCGCACTCGCATGATCGCCGCACAGTGGAAGCGGCTCTACATCGCTGAGCAGTCAGCAGCCGCCGAGGCCAAGGCGGCAGCCCTTCAACAAAAGGAGCTGCGCAAGAAGGTGGAGCAGGACCTGAATATTGCACTGCGGCAGAGCGAGGCGGCGGCGCAATCGCTGAAAGCGGCAGTATTCGAGAAGAAACAGTGGCAGGATCGCAGTACAGCTCAGCAGTTCTCCGCAACGTACTTGGAGCTCGATGCGACTCGTACGCGGCTGTATGAGACGGAGGCGTCGCTGAAATCGACCCAGCGGGCGTTTGAGGCGTTGCAGCGCCAGTACGATGAGTATCTTGGGCAGAGCACTGGGGCGCTTAAGAGCCAAAGTGCGGCAGCGCGCGCGGCCATCGAGAGCACTGAGCGCCACTTGGAGGATGTCCTCGAGGCCAAGCGGCGCACCGAGGATGATCTGATCGCGGCCCGCATTAAGATCGGCGAGCTGCTGTCAAAGTACCCGGAGGGGGCGCTCGAAGGCGCGCACCAGAGGGTGCACGAGACCAAGACCTATTGCGAGGCGCTCGAGCGCACAATCCTGACGCTCCAGGCTGAGAACGCGCGCTGGAAGGACCGCGCGCGTGGCGCCCTGGCCTCCGAGCGGCTGATGCAGCTCAAGGGCGGGATGGTCCCGCCGGGCTTGATCGCGCAGCCGTCCGCGCTCGACACGAAGGATCGCGTCTCGCTCGGCTTGGAGCCCGGGGACGACCCGAACGACCCCGTGAAGCTGCGCTTAGAGCTGCGCCGATGGCGTGAGCTGGCAGAGTATGAGACTCGTCGCGTCAAGGCGTTCCAACGAATCCTGTGGGACTCCGATGTGCTGCTCGGAGAGAAGCGCTTCACGCAGGCGCACAAGCTGCAGGTGATGGAATGGCTTCGCATGCAATTGGAGGACCTTGAGGCTTTCGAACCGCCCAAGGCAGCAGTCCCACCCAAGAAGCCGCTCGGAACGGCGCGGGGCAGCGCCTCGGCACGGCGCGCCAAGTATGGCAACGGTCCCGGAGGTGATGGCTCTGGAGGCAACGGCTCCGGAGGCTTGAACAGCGACGATGCGGCGCGGCTGGCCGAGCTGCGCAGGCGGCAGGCGGCTGGGCAGCTTACGAACGCGGAGCGGTTGGAGATGGAGGCCCTTCAGCGCAAGCAACAAGGGGGTGCCGGAGGCAACGGCTCTGGAGGCAACGGCTCCGGAGGCTTGAACAGCGACGATGCGGCGCGGCTGGCCGAGCTGCGCAGGCGGCAGGCGGCTGGGCAGCTTACGGATGCGGAGCGGTTGGAGATGGAGGCCCTTCAGCGCAAGCAACAAGCGGCGCGGCTGGCCGAGCTGCGCAAGCGGCAGGCGGCCGGGCAGCTCACGGACGCGGAGCGGTTGGAGATGGAGGCCCTTCAGCGCAAGCAACAAGGGATCTACGGTGCAAACGGCAACGGCTCTGGAGGCAACGGCTCCGGAGGCTTGAACAGCGACGATGCGGCGCGGCTGGCCGAGCCGCGCAGGCGGCAGGCGGCTGGGCAGCTTACGGACGCGGAGCGGTTGGAGATGGAGGCCCTTCAGCGCAAGGGCGGCTCATGGGGCAAAGTTCGCGGCGTTGTGCAGGCTAGCGCACGCTTCAGGATGAGTCCTTTTGGCGAGACCAAGTGGCGACGCGAGGACCAGTCCTCTTGGAGACGAATCCCAGGGCCCCTCGCGACGTTCCTTCAGAGCTTCGACTGCGCGGAGAAGGACAACGAGGAGCATGCGAGAATGCGCCAGGTTCTCTTTGATCGGTTCGATGCGAACCATAACGGTTACATTTCGCTCGCCGAGTGCGGCGCCGGCATTCTGATCACTTTGGGGGGGCACTGCAAGACTTTTGGCCAGGGGGCCATGGCCACAAAGCTGTACCATCGCTTCTATAAATCGTACATCTGGGCCTTCAGCGATGCACGCGACAGCTCGGACGCGCGCGGAGGCAAAGGCAAAGCGGGGCTCGATGACGACGATTACGTGACCAGGCCCGAATTCCGGCTGCTCATCTCATACCTCCGCATCTACGCGACGTGGTACGAGGTGTTTGCAAACCTGATCGACAACAGCACCAACGAACTGGTGGCTCAGGGCAAGGTGAAGCGCGACACGCTCGACGAGAAGCCGATCGAAACGGACAACCGCATCCAGCGCGACGAGTGGGAGAAGGCGCTGCCCATGACGCGCGCCGCAGGCGAAACGTGGGCGCCGTTCATCAACCTACGCAACGCCTCGGCTGCGGACTTCGACGTCATCGACAAGAACCGTGGCGGCCACATCTCCTTCCCAGAGTTTTGCGAGTGGCTCGAGGCGGCCGAGATCGAGGCGGGCACGCCGTTTGGCCTCGACCTCGGCGTTGGCGAGTAAAGATCGTAAGATGGCGCTTGGGTTTCGCTTGCCCGTTCCGTTCGGTGCTTCGATCCCGCCCGTCGGCGCGCGCGCGGGCCGCGAATTTAAAACATGACGCTTCAACGTTCCGTTGCCTTCCGGTCGGGACTCGGGTTGTCGGAGGGTTCACTTAAAATTTCGATCTATATATTCGTTAGTATTACGGAGTCTATAGACTATACGCGCAACGACCTGCACGCAGGTCGCAGCACGGGATTGTCCGCACGGCATCGCCATCGGGTACCATCACGCACGTCACCGCACAGTCGTCGTACATGCATCGCCCTTGTCGGGCGTCAACAGCGCGAGACGTCAGACCGCCGAGTCAGGCACGCCGCCCATCGCTCCGGACACACGCAGGCTCACACGGGGGCCCGTTCTGTGTGGTGGCTCTGCTGGTCCCACAGCCTGGTCGGCTCACACGGAGTCGTGCTTGCCCGCAAGGCCCTTGAGCATGGATTGCACCGCGGGTACTGCTGCCCACAGCGATGCAGCGATGCCCGTCAGGCCGTAGCCGAGTGCCGCAAAGGGGAGCGCGGCGGGCTCGGTTGCGGCCAGCGCGGCCGTGCCGAACCCGTGGCAAGAGGCGGCGGTGGCGAGGCCTCGAACTAGGGGGTCGACGAAGCCGCCGAGAGTGAGCAGCCGTTGGCAGAGGACGGCCCCGACGAGGCCGGTGACGAGGACGGAGGCGGCACAGATGGGGATGTTGCTCTCGGGCGTGCCGAGCTGCTGTGCAATAGGCATCGCAAGCGCCACCGTCACGGAACGTGGAACGAGCGCAAGGGTCAGATCCGGTGTGAGCCCCAGAGCGCGCGCCGCCGAGGCGGTGACGAGCATGGAGAGGAGCGAGGAGATGGCGGCGCAGCCAACAATCTCCGCGGCATGGCGCACGAGCAGCGCGCGTTGCCCATAGATATGGAACCCAAACGTGAGAACGACCACGCCTAGGAAGCTCATGAGGACGTCTCCGGAGCCCTTTGGCTTGCCATCCTTGCCCTTGGTCAGGTAGGTCTTGAGCGTCGTGTAGTAGCCCTCGCCGGTCAGCTGGCCCGCGCACGCGACGCCGATGGTCGCGCACACGGCGGTAGCCACCACAGGGTGTGGCATCAGCGGGGCCAGTAGAGCAGGAGGGATGGAGCCGAAGATGAGGCCTCCGACAGTCCAGGCGAGCAGATGAAGCTGCTGGGCATAGAAGCCGAGGTCGGAGCCGGGCGTGGCTTGCGAGAGCGCGGCGGCCGAGCCGAGCGCGACGGCCGCGCACGTCACGAGATGCAGCATCGTAAACGGCGCCGGCTTTGGCACCGGCGACACCGGCAGCAGCGCCACAGAAGCGAGTCTACGGATGCCGAGCACGATGACACCTGCCGAGAAGAGAGAAAAGGGCATGCCGAGCCCCAAGACGATGCCAATCTTGCTCAGCTCCGAGCTCGAGAGCGCCTCAACGGCGAGCGGAAGGACGACGAGCGCGGGTACGTAGAAGAGCGGCAAGTAGCGTCCTACCCACTTGAGCGCTGGAGCCGCCGCCGCCACGATGCTCTCGGCTGCGGCAAGGTTGCCGCTTGCGCTCAGCCCCCAGAGACCGCCGAGGATGCCGAACATGCCTAGGAGCGACGGCGGGAACTTGATGTCCGCGGCGGCCATGCCCTTGGTCAGCACGTTGTTGAGCGTGTAGAGGACCCCGACTGCCACGCCGAAGTGTAGCCAATCCTTCGCAACGAGGAGTGGCTCGGCGACGGTGGGAGACGCAACCGCACCGGCTGCTGCGCCAGCTGCCACTCCAGTCGCTTCCGACCCTGCCTTGGATGCTGCTGTGCCCTCCGCAGAGGCTGGCGTGGGCTTCGTGCAGAGTTGTCGTCGCTGACAGCCGTGATGGATCCGACAGCTCTTCAATGAGCTCGATGGCTGAGATATAGCGAGTCGTTGTTGAAGCGGCATATGGCACGAAGCCTCACGTGTGATTTTCGCCAAGCCGGCGGTGAACGGGCGTCGCTGCACGCCTCGCAGCATTTTTAACGCCGGGAATCCTCTGTCCCTTTTGCGAGCAGCAGCCTAAAATATTATATGATCTCGCCGGTCGAGATCATGAGTGAGTGAGTCTGTGAGTGAGTGAGTGAGTGAGTGAGTGAGTGAGTGGGCCGATTTCCCTCGAGTGCCCGCCGGGATTCGCTCAGCGGCTCGCCTCGCCACCGCACGAGGGCCTCAACGCTCACGCGAGGAGAGCGGTGTGCCCACGTGTGTAGCGCGCGCGCGCATGCCGCCACCACGCCGAGCACCACTTTTATGTACAGGCAAGTGAACATCATTGGTCCGCGCCACTGATGATGCTCTCTGGTGTTCACACAGCTTCACAGATCACACGCTTACTGTGTTGATCGTGTCGTAGACGTAGTGTACCGGTGTAACTTACTGACTGACGGACCAGCAATCGCCCCAATTATCGTTTGTTGTTTGGTTCTTGACTTGACTTGACTTGACCTGACATGACTTGTGAATGAAGGTGAAGTCGAAGAACTGTCACAAGCCAGGAGGCATCTCGTAATGCGTCGCTCCTCCCTCCTCGTAGCGCTGCTGCCACTGGCGGCGGACGCCTTCCTCGCGACCGCGCCGCTCAGGCGATCGCTCACGGTTCAGCACAAAGTCGGCACTCCGCCGGTCGTGTCGCTGAGCTCTCCTCGCACCACGACTTTGACTATGGGCGTTGCTCAGTTTGTCGCGGCGCCACTCGCATTAGCCAATCGCGGCATGCTCGGTATGCGCGCGTCACTATCTGCCCAGATAGCTGCATGTGTCGGAGCTGCGGCTATCGTCGGCATCTCACTCATTCGACTCGCGCTGCCTCCACTGCTCGTTGCGCAGGAGCCGTCTGCGCCGTGGTTGCCCTGGCCTTTGCGTGGCTCGCGCGCGTGCTCAACACGCCCTCACGCGTGTACGACAAGGAGGCGAACTCGGTCGGCCGAGAGTACGACGCTTGGACCTCCGAGGGCATCCTCGAGTATTATTGGGGCGAGCACATTCACCTGGGCTACTACGGCGAGAAGGAGCGCAAGGGTCCGTTTTACGGCGGCAAGGACTTTATCGAGGCCAAGTACGACTTCATCGACAAGATGCTCGAGTTCTCGCAGGCGCAGGCGCCCCTGAAGGTGCTCGACGTGGGCTGCGGAATCGGCGGCACCAGCCGGTACATTGCCAAAAAGTTTCCGAAGGCGACGGTCACCGGCATCACCATCTCGCCTGAGCAGCAACGGCGCGCGACGGCGCTGGCCGCAGAGCGGGGCGTGAGCAACGCGAAGTTCGAGGTGTGCGACGCGCTGGACATGACGTACGAGGACAACACCTTCGACCTCGTCTGGGCGTGTGAGTCCGGCGAGCACATGCCCGATAAGGTCAAGTACGTAGAGGAGATGGCCCGCGTGCTCAAGCCTGGCGGTCGAATCGTCATCGCCACGTGGTGCCAGCGCGAGGAGGGCGATAAGCCGTTCACGCCCAAGGAGCGCGATACGCTCGACTACCTGTACGGCGAGTGGACACATCCGTACTTCATCTCGATCGAGGAGTACGGGCGCATCATGCAACGCACCGGCAAGCTGCAGAAGATCGTGACGGCCGACTGGGCCACTGAGACGATCCCGGCATGGCGTCACTCGGTCTGGGTCGGGGTGTGGGACCCGTGGCCGGTCATTCGTCGGCCGAAGCTGTGGTGGAAGGTCATCCGCGACGCGTGGTGCCTCGAGATCATGCACCGCGCCTTCACCAACGGCCTGATGCAGTACGGCATGATGACTGCCACCAAGCCGGCCACCAATTGAGGCGCCGCGCATCGGCCGGGCGAGCTCTCGGTGATCCTACGGTGATCCCAGTTGCGCGAAGTGTTGCCGGAGTGCGCACAGCGAAGCGGACGCGTGTGCGACGCGCAGCGTGTCGAGACGCCGCCATCCGCCATGGCGCCGCGGTCCGCGGACCGGATTCAAGACCTGACGGGTCACGCCGCGAGGCGCGACGGTGCCGGCCGCCGCGGCCCGTGCCCCGCGGCCGCGTCGGGGGGACCTCCGGATCGAGGGAACCACGCGCCGTAATGTACGTTGTTTCTCCACCCGGGTTGTTAATCACTTGTTCTCCGCCACGTGCCATGTGAGATGTGTGCCGCAACACCGGGCTCGAGCATGCGGGCTTTTTTAATGATTCCTAATTCACACGTACGTAAGGGGACGCTCCGAGTGTGTAGGCATCCCATAGTTATCATATGAACGACAGTTCACACATGCGCTCGCAGACGAAGGGGTGACCCCGCCGGCACGCACGGATACCAAGCTAGATCTGGTACTGTGCTTGCAGGCAGGCCGCCAGGTAATTTTAGATCTTGGAGCCGGCGTCATCGTAGCACTTCGTCCACAAGCGGTCCAAGGCGCCGTCCGCCTCGCCCATGGAGCGGATGAAGCCGCACAGCGCCATCGTGGTGAACTCACCGGTGTACACGCCATCAGCGTTGACGTGGCCAATGTTGATCTGAATGCTGGCCTTGTCCTTGGCCTCGATCAGGCGGTTGGTCGCAGAGCTGCGAGCACGAGGGGCAAGCACGCAGGCGATTAGGCAAAGGGCTGCCATGGCGGGCGACGCATTGCAGCGTGGCCTGCCGATGGCTGCTCCCGTGCGCGCGGGGGACGGGTCAGCTCCCGTCCAGTGAGCTCTCACGCCTGGATCGAGGGAGACCGCTCAGGCATCCCGTGACTGATCCATCTCGCTCCTCAGTTAGTGCGCAGAGAGGCAGCCTCTCAGGCAAGGTCTCTGCCGAGTGCCGCTCACAGCCCGCAGACCACAGCCGGCCGCCCCAGTCGTGCGCCAGAGGCTGGCTGCTCACCACTTGCGCGGGATGTACAAATCGATGTTGACACCCTCCGAGTTGTGCGTGCCCGCAGGCATGTTAGGGTTGACGGCACCGTGGTTGGGCATGGCTCCGAGCGGCGGCGACGTGTGGTTCTTGCTTTCACAGCGAAAGGTCAACTTCCTGACCCTTGAACCACCTATGAAAACATTCACTTCGTCCTCCATTCTAACAGTTTTCAGTTGTACCGCTCAACGACAAGGTGCTCGCATTTTTCAACATGGATTCGCTTCGCGCGAGCGGGGTAGTCAAGCGCCCCGGCTTCGCCACTTCATGAAGCAGAGAGCGAGATCGAATTCATGAAGGAGAGAGCGAGAGCGAATCCTACGCTGGGCGCGGCGCTCAATCTAGCCAGTGCCTTCCTCTTCTCTATAGCCAGCCTCTTCGCCAAGGAGGTAATGATGGTGGGCATCACCGAGGGCACGCTCATCTTTGCAAGAGGCATTCTTGCGTGGACACTAAACGGGCTCATTGCAAAGGCGCAGGGCGACCAATTCGTGCCAGTCATGTTCTTCCGGACCAGCAGCAGGCTGCGCTTGATTTTGGTTGCAAATGGCACCCTCAATTTTGTGTGTCTTCTCTCGTTTATGGTTGCAATGAATAGCTACGTGGACTTTGCAGACACATTTGGCATCCTCACCGGCGTCTACGCACTTTCGACGATGGCGTTCTCGAGGATGCTGGACAAATCTGAGCACGTTTCACTCGCCGAGCTCGTCGGCGCAGCCATCACCGTCGGTGGCGTCATCATCATTTCACAGCCTTCATGGCTCTTTGCCGCACGCAAGGGTGCCAGGCCTATCCACCCATTCGGCGTGTTCCTATGCGTGCTAGGCGGCGTCTTTGTCGGAGCCTATACTGTTGTGTGCCGCTACCTCGCCATGAACAACGTGTCGGGCGCGATGGTCAACTCGGCGGCCATGTGGGTCCTTTCTGTCCTCTCCCCCCTCACGCTCGCTGTGTGTGCCGTCTGCCTCGAGCAGACTCCGCACTGGGCGCAGCTGCATCGACCAGAAGGAGGCTCTGCTTGGTCACTCCTGCTGGGCTATTGCGCCGCGATCACGAGCGCGCAGCTCGCCCTGATTACAAGTGTGCAGCACGTTCGAGCTGCCGTCGCCGCCATCCTAGGCACCATTGAGATCTTCTTCGCCTCCGTCCTCGGCATAGTCATCCTTGGCCAGCCCACCAACGCCCTTGCGATCCTAGGCAACATCGTCGTCTTTGCAGGCTGCGCCGTGGTCGCTTTGGGAGCGGCACGCGAGACGGAGGGCACTGCAGCAGTCGCCGTGCAGCCGGTGATCACGGCGCCTCGAGTAGCATTCTGCATCTCTGGCCTGGCGCGCTCCTTTGATGTGGAGCCACTCGACCACTCTGATCAGGCCGAGGAGGAGAAGGGAGAGGCGTGTGGGCTCCTGGCACAGGCACAGGCACGGCCGCGGCAGTGCCAGCCAGGGGGGGGTGCGATATTGTCCGGACATTCCAGGTAGAAGGGAGAGGCACGTGCCGCGCCACCGCCCCTGAACGCTGAAGCGCGAATCAGCGCCCCGCGCGCGCGCCGCCGGCGCGCACCGTTTTCCGTTTCGTGTGAATCGCAAAATTATAGCGCGCTTGAACCCACAAGCCTGCCATCAAGCTCTCTCCACATGTGTGCAGTGCTGCAGTGCGTCTCGAGGGCGAGGCACGAGGGAACTCGAGGGCTGGTCGGTAGTGTGGCTGGCCCTAAGACCTGCGCCGCAGCTGGATCTGCCCCTGCGTGAGCTCATCAAAGCTTGCACATCGCGGATCGCGTGTGAACGCGAAGTTTCAGTTGGTGTGAACTGAGATTTCGTAGAAGTCCGGCTTTCCTGCTGTACCGGCGGGATCGGCCCATTCGGTGACCGTGGGTGCACGTTCCGTTGTCAGCCATGCAGCTTGCTACGGTCACGACATTACTACTTTCGGGGGGGGCATCTGCTTTCACGCTCAGCGCAGCTCCTGTCCTCCAGCAGCAGCTTGGTCACAGCGATCGATCATACCTACGCGCGGAGTTGCCTGCGATGCAAGGGAACTTTGAAGGGTTCAGCCTCGACACGCTGAAGCGCTCCTTTGAGAGGATGATCGACCTTAGGGTAGCCCGTCGCCTCGCACATCCTCGTACAAGGGCTTTGATGAGACAACACTGAGGCAGATGGAGCTAGTGGAAGGAGGATATTGCCAACAGTCCTGAAAAATTCGCTGCGCGAGCGAAGCAGAGCTCCGTGTGCCCCTCGCGGCTGAAGAGCGGCGATCTCGGCTTTTTCACGCGCGGCAAAAGTATCGCACCGCCTCGGACCATCTCACACTGCTCAGCACGCGCCCTCTGCTGACCCTTTGTTGCACGAGTGTCTCCGCAGTGGTGAAAGAGTTCGACAACGTCGTGTTCACGGCGGAGCCTGGCATGGTGCATGGACCCGTACGGACTGACGTGCGCTCTTCCGCCCGCCACGCTCGCCGCGATGACACCTCCCGATGACACCTCCCGATGACACCTCCCGATGACACCTCCCGATGACACCTCCCGATGACACCTCTCGAGACCGCGAGTGGTGGCGTTGCAACCTGTGACAGTCTCCCCACTTGCGCCGTGAGCAGTTTGGATACCATCTCATCTTCATTCACTCGTGCCGCAAGCCCGAGTGATGCGGCCTTCTGCCTGCAAGGGCCGACTGCATGCGCTGCCCCCAACTGGCGATACTATAGGTTTCGTCACGGTAGATGAGAATCTGCGGGGTGCGTGAAGGGCGCGCCTTCTCTCCGGTGTGGATCAGCGCGTGGTCGCTAGGCTCGCGCACGGTTGACTCGCGGAGCACTGGCACATCTTCCTCCATGAGATCGCGCGAGATCGATGGCGTGATAGCGCGTTCCGGACCCCACATGGCATGCGGTGTGCACATGTCGACATGTGAGCAATTCATGATATAAGGATCTGAGGAGCGCAATGCAGAACCCACCGATACTGACCGTTACCGGTACCCGTCGACCGCACGACCGTGCCGGCAGGATCAGTCCTCCACTCGGCATTGCGATTTTTGGCTATTTGCGAGAACCGTGTCGTGGACTGTAACACTGTAACTGGCGAAAACGTTTGGCGTTTGCGGCGCGCGGAACCGGCAAACAAACGGCAAACACGCGGAATGCCGCCCGCGCGCTCCCGTCCCGCTTGCGGCTTGCCGCTCGGGGCGCGTGTGGTGTTCCGTGACTGTTCCGGAGTTGCGCGCAGCGAGGCATGTTCCGACTCAAGTCAGGTATATTCATAAATAACAGACAGACCATACGGAAGCCTTTCGAATGTTGACTGGACTTGACTTGACTTGACTCTCTTGGGAACGGTTTTATTCACGGGAGTGCACTCTCGCAAAGCGCAAAGGCGACTCTCCGACTTGTCCGTGTCTGGCCGAGAGGGCCCACGAACGGTACCCGAGGGCCGACATCCTTCCCTGTTACTGGGTCTCTGGGCCTGCATCCAGATCGCAAGGCGGCGCCCCTTTTGCACATGATGAACGCCCTCTTCGTGCTGGGCTTGCTACTACCGCTCTCGCTGGGCGACTCTTTCGGGAAACGTTTCAGTGAGGTCCATGGGCAACGTTTCAGTGAGGTCCATGAGCTCACGGCACTCAATTTTGACAAGACGGCTGAGCCCAAGTCTGCGTGGCTAATCCTCTTTTACGCTCCATGGTGTGGGCACTGCAAAAAGATGGCGCCAGACTTTGAGCGTTTGGCCGAGCACTACCATCGAGCGTCGCCACAGCGCGTGCACATTGGACGCGTCGACGCGACGCAGCACTCTGGCCTGGCGACTCGCTTCGACATCAAGGGTTACCCGACGCTCGTTCTCTTGCGTGGTGGCGAGCGCCTCGCCGATTACAGCGGCGAGCGCACTTTCGAAGCGTTAAGTCAGTTCGTGGACGAGCAGCTCTCCTTACCACCAAGCGCACCGCGCCCAGCGTCTCCGAAGACGGGCGCGCCAGCAGCACGCGCGAAAAATCCCAAGAACGGCGCCGCTGCGTATTACCTGCACGCAAAGGAGGCGCTGAGCTGGGTCACCGACGATCCGTTCAGATTTGCAGGGTGCTGCCTCGCGACGGCCGTCGTCATCGGCGGCAGCTTCATCCTTGCACTTTTCGTCACGACAACTCCGTCGCCTCGATGATTGTTCTCGTCGGTCAAACACTCTGACCTGTAACATGTGGGAGCACACTCGGAGAGTTCTGAGAATGTACATGTACCATCATGGGTGAGAGATAAATAACGACTCGCGCGCGCGCGTGCAAGCTCTTTAAGCCTTTACCGTGACTTGACTTTGTGTCTTGCTTTTGCATCATGCTTGAGATAAGAGAGGTCCTTTCGTCGAGCAAAGCCGCAAACTAGAAAGACTAGAAACTTGTCAAGCTCCGTGTGAGGGCCAGCGACGATGCAGGACCTTTTCGGTGATCTATCCGCTGCGGACACCGTGGAGCAGACGCTCTCGGTGCTCAACACGGCGCAGGTGTACAAGCTGCCGCCGCGGCCGTCGACGGCCGGCTGGCAGTGCGCAGATTGGCCGAAGACCAACCACATTTTCACTGGCCGTGTCATGATCGTGGCCCTCGGCAAGCAATGCACCATCAAGCTCATCGACCCTAATACCGGCACCCTCTTTGCTCAGTGCCCTCTCGACAACGACAAGCCTGAGCTCTCGGTCGAGCCCGTCGTTGATAGCTCCCGCTACTTCGTGCTCCGCGTCTCCGATGGCTCTGGACGCTCCGCCTTCCTCGGCATCGGGTTCCTCGAGCGCAGCGACGCCTTCGAGTTCAACGTGACGCTGCAGGACCACGTGAAGCGGCTGAAGAACGAGGTGGAGGCGGCCAAGGTCGCGAGCGAGCCTCCGCCACCGGCTAAGGATTTGTCTCTCTCGGGTTCCATCAAGATCTCGGTCGGCGGTGTGGGCGGCTCCGGAAGCTCAAAGCCAAGGCCGGCGCCGGCCGCCGGAGGAGGGCTCATCGCTCTCGGCGCGCCTCCGGGGGGTCTCGGCGCGCCTCCGAGCGGCGGGCGCAGACGACCCGTTGCCGGCGCGCCTGCCGACGCGCCTGCACCCGCCGCTGCGTTTGGTAGTGACCCCTTCGGTGGTGCGTTCGCGCCTGCGCCCGCCTCCGCCGCTGACCCCTTCGGCGGTGCTTTCGGCAGCGCCCCGTTCGGCTCTTCGACTCCTACGGCACCGCCGGCGGCGCCGGCCTTCGGCGCCGACCCTTTCGGCTCGATGGCGGCCTTTGCGCCGGCGCCGGCCGCTGCCAGCGGGAGTGCGTTGGCCGACTTGTCCGCTGCCTTCGGGGACTCGAAACCCTTTGGGGACGCCCCGGCGGCGGGCAGTGCAGGGGGGTGGACGAACTTTGGCTGAGCGAGGCGGGTGTACCCACCGCGGTGCGTGTGCCAGTTCGCACCGTGGCGCGCGCGCGCGCGCGTGACTCTCATTGGCTCTGGCCCAGGGCGGCGTCACGGGCTGTGGAAGGGGAGCGTCGTCTCGGGCGTCCAGATGTCTACCGGAACCGTCGAGGAGCTTCGAGCGCACGGTCTGCGCAACCGCAATCACGCATAGCCGCACCGCCGCGGCGGCGACGCGAGTCGCGAGAAGAGATGCGAACACCAGAGTCCCAGTGTGCATGCATGGATGCATGGATGGAGATGTGTGCTGGATGGGATGGGGCCAGGCGTGGACGGCCCCGCACCGCCCCGAGAGCAGTGTGGCAGTGGTGCGGAGTGTAGAGTCGGCACGGGAGATGGGCCACGCGGCTAGGGGCCGCTAGGCCGTGAGGCGTGAAAAACGTCGTTACCGTACCGCTACTATGTACTACGCCCCGACGAAACGTTGCTACGGTATACTACCGTACCACGGCGGTACACGCGACACGGTCGACACACTTAATCAGCACCCATTCACACCGTACGTCCGGACCACGGCTCGCCAGGGCGCAGGGGGCCGGCGGCGGGGCGGCGCTAAAACGTAATACGTATTTTCGCACGGCGGCGCGGGGGTACTAGTACGGCGTACCGGTAAGCTTCACGACCGGCCGGGCCGGGCTTTATTTCCGCGGATCAGACACGCCGCGCGCGGACCGGCGCGGACCGGAGTCCGGACGCGGAAGGATCGCTATTCGCGTCGCTTCCCGGCGCGTTTCGCGGTTCGGCCTTCCGTTGACCGTTCCTCCTGCCGCGCCCGGGGAGATGCACCCGCCCGATACAGCGCGCCTGGGAAGATGCGCCCGGTACAGCGCGCCCGGGGAGATGCACCCGCCACGCGGTACGGCGTGCCCGCGCCGGCGCGTCACAGTTCGCTTCGCGTTCCCGTCCGGGCACGGAGCAGTAAGTAGTGCTGTCACTGTCGCCGCCGTAGCCGTAAAGTAAAGCGTCTCACCTCCGCCCTTCCACCAGCGCGCCGTGGTGAGCGCATCGTGAGCGCGCCGTGAGCGCCGTCCTGAGCACGGCCCCTCCGCCCTCTCACCAGCGCGCGCCACTTACGTCACGCACGCGGCGCTCACCACGGTGCTCTCACCTGCCGCTCAGCCTCCCCCTCCTCCGTGCTTGGCCTCCTCATAGGGCACATTGGGGAAGACGCTCCGCTCGGTAGGCGCGCGGCACCCGTCATGAGCGCCGTCCTGTGGGGAGTGGGGAGGGGGGAGGGGGTGCGCCGTGGTGAGCGCGCCGTCCTGAGCACACCCCGCCTCGGGCCCATCCTGTAGACGCGCCGTATCGGGCACAGGTACGGGCGCGCCCCCCTCGGACAAGCCCGGAGACAGCGGCGCCGCTCCGGGTGGCAGTACGAGGAGCTGGCGGTCGTCACGCCCAGCGCTCTGCGAGAGCAGTCGAACGACGACCACGCCGCGCTGCGTGAGCATCTCCACCATCTTCTGCTCAACACCACGCTCGTTGATCAGGATGGCATGCACGCCGTGCGTCGTGAGCAGGGCCGCCAGCACATCGGCTGTGGGCTCGTCGGTGCAATGGACGAGCACATTTGAGATAAGGCAGACCTCGAGTCCATCGCACGCTGCGTCCGCGTGCGCGCTCGCCGCGAGCACCGCCACTCCCGCGTGCGCGTCCCACTGCGCGAACGAATACGTCGCCGATGAGCTGGGACCGCGCAGCGCCTTCACGTACGGCTCCCACGAAGGCTGCAAGTCAAGGCTCACCAGGTGTAGTGCGGGCAGCTGCGGCATCGTACGCGCCGAAGCGGGCGCGGCGCGAGCCTCGGCGGACGTGAAGTGGTTACGGGAGGCGGTTACGCCAGCCTCGGCGGCCGCTGCGGGAGGCGGCGGGGGCGCTGGCGGCAAGGAAGTGGTTACGGTGGCGAAGGCGCCCTCTGGTGCGCGTGGGGGCCCGGTCTCCATGGCAGCCATTGCAGCCGTGGCGGCATCAATCAGTTGACTCATTTCCGGGTAATTCATGAGTTTCTTGGCACGGGCGGCGGAGATCCACACGTAGTCTGCGATCTCTCCAGCTTCAATGGTGATCTGTGCCCCTGAAACGTACTCGGCTAAGAAATAGACGCTCGTCTTGTTGCTCTTGCGCTTGCTGTCCCAATAAGACGTGCGAAAAATGGGTGTCGGTTGGGCACTGTTGTTCAAGAACGTGTAGCCCGTCAGCTCCTCCAGAGAAGTCTCTTCCATCGTCTCTCGCTTTGCTCCGTCGAGCTCATTTTCTCCATAGTTCAACCTGCCTTTCGGTGGTGTCCACCCCATACCGCCGGTTCTCGACTGAACCAAGAGGAATTCTGCTTGATGGTCTGGCTCACATCGTCGAAAGATCACGATGCCAGCAGCAGCATCGCGGCGGCGAAGGTCAGCGGCAGCGGGCTCAGCGGCGAGGGTGTTCGTGAGGCGCGACTGCATCCGTTCCTTTGCGCGGGTGAGCGCGCTGTCGACCGCGCCCGCGTTGCCGAATTGGGGGTTCATGCGCTCGCGAGCGAGGTTGGCTACGGCGTCCTCGGCTCCTGCCGACCCAGTGACGAAACTCGACCCAGTGACGAAACTCGACCCAGTGACGAAACTCGACCCAGTGACGAAGCTCGACCCAGAGACGAAACTCGATCCGAGCAGCCACGCCGCTTGCTCGTCAGTCGTGCCGCGCCCAACGGCTGCCCAAAACTGGAGAAACCATTCGAAGGCGAGCAGCTCATAGCCCGGACCGCCGCCGAGGGCAGCGACGCGCAGACGCGCCGGGGGCGCAGCCCCATCGCCTGCGGCCCCAACGCCCGCGGCAGCCCCGGCCCCAACGCCCGCGGCAGCCCCGGCCCCAACGCCCGCGGCAGCCCCGGCCCCAACGCCCGTGGCAGCCCCGGCCCCAACGCCCGTGGCAGCCCCGGCCCCAACGCCCGTGGCAGCCCCGGCCCCAACGCCCGTGGCAGCGCCGCCAGCGGCACCGGCACCGGCACCGGCACCGCCGGGACGCGTCAGGTAGCGATCCAAGACGCCGCAGCGCGCGGCGCGCTCGTACAGGGCCCACGACTCGGTGAAGCGCTGGAGGGACTTGAGGCGCAGGTAGATGGCCTGAAGGCCTGGGTGTGCGTACTCATCATCAGACCAAGTCCCTTTGCCCCTCGAGGACTTCATGGTGGGTTTGTCCACATAGAGCGCCTCGCCGTGCCGGATCATGGCCTCCACGTCGCCGGTCGCCTCGATGCGCTCTCGGCTGAGCTGGTTGACGCGCACGTTGGTGGCGAGCAGGCCGCGCAGCAGCGGCAGCGCCTCAGGGCCAGCGGTGAAAGGGTACTTGCGACCCTCATCCTGGAAATAGCGCACGCTCCCGTCCGCGAGCTCGTACACCATGCCATCCTCGTCGACGCGCACGCCGCCGTCCACGTCCTCGCCCTCGTGCAGCGCGGCCTGCATCTCGCGTCCGATGGAGCCGAAGCGAGACGGCGCGCCCTTGGGACGGCGCGAGGAGCCTCCACCGCCACCCCCACTGCGCTCGTCGAAGCGACCACCGCCACCCGCACTGCGCTCGTCGAAGCGACCACCGCCACCGCCGCCTTCGAAACGGCTGCCGCCTCCACCATCAACTCGCCCTTTGCCGCTCGAGAAGCGCCCGCCACCTCCTCCGCGCTCTTCGAGGCGCTCGCCTCTTCCGCCGTCGGGTCGTCCACCGCCACCAAAGCGATCCCCGCCACCACCGCCATGGACGCGGCCTTCTCCAGCGCCGCCATCGAAGCGCCCTCCGCCACTCCTGCCCTGCTCATCTGGTCGTGCAAAGCGGCGGCAGCCCTCGCCTCGATTGGAGTCCCCCCGATTAGAGAAGCGGGCACTCGCTGGAGCATCATCTCCGTGGGGTGTGCCACCGCCGCCCGCAGGCCGGTTGCGCAGGTGTGGAGGTACATACGCCATTTGGCTCCGCGCCGGCGGACTTCGGCTCCGTCCGCCTCGGGGCCCTCGGGTGTGGATGTGTGAATTGAGGCTCTTCACACTCCTATAGTTTCATGCCATAAATGTACCAGTCCGTTCAGTTGATCAGACAATGCACACTCTGAACGAGCTCTGAACCCCCAGTCATTTCGATACAGTAGCGCGAGACCGGGCGCGGGGCGCCGCGCGTTTGCACACGCCCAAGAGCGGTTCAGCTCCGTCACCTCTGGCTCTTCCTTTCCTTCGGATCGGACTTGAACAGCGAGACGAACTCCTCAAAGGTAATCTTGCCGTTGCCGTCGGTGTCGGCGAGGTTGAAGAGCTGCTGGATGGTCTCTGGCGTAACGTCCGCCGGCACGACCCTGAGCTTCGTCATCATCACGCGCAGCTCTTGCTGGTCGATCGTGCCGTTGCCGTCCTGGTCGAAGACGTTGAACGCGCGCTTGAGCGCCATCTCCGAATGGCCGTAGATCGGACCGACCGCGGCGCAGAACTCCTCAAAGGTGATATTGCCCGTGTTGAGCACGTCGGCTGCCTTGAAGACCAGCTCCGCCTGCCCCTCGGGCGCCCCCAGTGAGCGCATCACCTTACGCAGCTCCTCGAGCTCGATGGTGCCGCTGCCGTCGAGATCGAACCTGATGAAGGAGGCAATCAGAGGCCATCAGAGGCCATCAGAGGTCATCAGAGGTCATCAGAGGTTCTCCGCCGTCGAGATCGAACGTTTGAAAGGCGGCCTTGAGCTCTTCGAGCGCGCCCGGCGGCAGCGAGGGCTTGTGCAGCTTCTGCGTGTTGCCGCGCATGACCCCGGTCACCGGCGTTCGGCCGACCAGGGACGCGGCGCGGATAGCCGCGCGCCACGTGCGTCGCATGTCGTTGAAAACGCGCAGCTGGGCAGTGGTCGAGTCGGGGAGTGGGGCCGGCGAGGCGCTGTGCCCGAGCACCCAAGGGGAGGCAAGCAGGTCGGCCACGCGCGCACGCTTGGTCGGGTCGGGGGCAAGCAGCGAGAGGATGATCGACTTGGCATCGGACGACACGGGCTTCCAAGCCGGATCCTCGAAGCTCCACGCGCCGCGCTGCACCCGGCGGGCGACTTCCTCGTCAGGGGTCGCTCCTTGAGGATCGAACGGGTGGTAGCCGCCGAGCAGGATGAATAGAATCACGCCGAGGGCCCACAGGTCCACTGCCTCATCGTAGGCCTTCCCGGCGAGCATCTCGGGCGCCATGTATGCGATCGTCCCCGTGCGGCCAACCATATCGGGCATGCCCTCGCCGAAGAACTGAGCGAGCCCAAAGTCGCAGAGCTTGATGTCCGAGTGCTGGGATTTGTCGACGAGCAGCAGGTTCTCGGGCTTGAGGTCGCGGTGCACGATGCCGCGACCGTGCAGGTGCTCGAGAGCTCTTGCCACCTGGAGCACGACGCCCGCCGCGTCGGCTTCCGAATACAGACCGCCTTCGCAGATGCGGTCGAAGACCTCGCCGCCCTTGACAAGCTCTAGCACGAGCGCCCAGGCGTTGGGAAGCTCGAACTCGTCCACAAGGCTCACGATGTGCCGATGACGGCCAGCCACTCGCATCACATTCATCTCACGCTCGAGCGCCGCCTTGTCGCTGTTTTTCTTGTCGACTAGTTTAATGGCGCGCACGATGCCCGTCGCCTTCTCCGTCGCCTCCTTGACCACCGCAAAGGCACCTTCACCGAGCGTCCTGCCCATCGTGTAGAGATCGCTGTGAGCACCAGACCCTGCCGTCTTGGACGAGCCGTCGAAGAGGCTCAGGCTCTCAGCTGGCTGCCGCTGCCGCCGATCGAGCTCGAGAATTGCAAGACCGCATCCCGTCGCAGCCACCGCGCCACGTCGTAGGAGCGCTGTAGATAGCCTGCCGAGATGTCGGCGATGCATACGGGCTCGCCGGGGCGTCGAGCCGAGGCGACAAACATGCCTGTGGAAAATGTTTGGTCCTGTTTCGTCAACCCTCGTACACTTTATTCGCGCCAAAGACATGCGTTCCTAATCACGCGGTCCGTCGGCGTTTGGGCTTCAGTTCAATTGTTTTGGCGCCAGCTCCGCCGTGTAGAGAACTGAAAGTACTATAGCCTAAGCGTATAGCGGAGGTAGTCGGGACGAACTCGGGATCGCACCGACATCTAAGACATCGACAACGTTGCGCCCCATGCAAGAGCGAGCCTATGCACTTCAGACCATCCCAATCCTATGCCCAAGATCCCTCTGCCAGAACTAAGAGGCGCCAGGTGTGAGGTGAGCGCCTACGTAATCATCGTAGTACAGATCTCGGCCTCACCTACCACTGTACCACATCAAGAAGCTGTGCGACCCTGGCTGTGGAGTATGCTCTACTCCATGCATACACAAGGGACCCCAAGCAGGGAGCCAGTACTCGTTATCGCGATGGCGCAACCCCTTCCGCCGACCGCCGCTACGAACTGGTCCTCGGTCCAGATCTCGACGCCCTCGGCCTTGGCCTTTTTCCTCTCCTCGGCTCCCGCGCCCCAGCCTGCAACGAGAATGCTGGTATTCTCGGTGATGGAGGAGTCGACCTTTGCTCCTGCCGCCTCGGCCGCCTTGGTCGCATCAACGCGCGCCATCGTCAAGGTGCCGGTGAATACGATCGTCTTGCCCAACAGGCTCATGGCATCTGTTCCAACTTTTAGCGCACTTACTTGATGTAGGTTGCGAAACCTCCGATCAAGATCATCCCAAGCCGTGACTCGCTCCTCTTCGAGGCGGACGGCCGCCTCCTTGAGCACCACGGTTTCGGCGGCCTTTGCGCGCATCTTAGCATTGGCCGCCGCCGTCTCGGCCGCCGCCGTCTTGGCCGCCGCCTTCTCGGCCGCCGCCTTCTGGGCCGCTGCCTTCTGGGCCGCTGCCTTCTCGGCCGCCGCCTTCTTGTCCGCCAGCATCTTCTTCCTCTCCATCTGCTCCAGCGTTCCAGTCTCCTCCATCTGCTGCATCATATTGTCAGAGTCCTGATTGCGGCGAGCGACAGTGCGGCTCTTCAGTCCGTTTTTGCGAGCTTGGAAAAATGCTTGTGTGAGCGCGATCGAAAAGCAAAAGGCGAGCTGGAGAGAACTTTGCGAGCATATCGTGAGGAGGGACCTAATTTCCGCTGCCCCCCGTGCCGCAGTGTGTGCCGGGTACCGGTGTGTCCCGGCTCCCCCGGTGTCTTTTTACGGTATTCCTCGGAGCGGGTGGAGTCCATGGTGGAGTCGGCACCCAGACAGGGTCTGAGCACAGGGTCGGGTTCCGCACTGGGTGGCCTCTTGCTCTTCTGAGTCGGCCGACGTTTAGTCGCGGTATGGTGCTTTCTTATTTCTGCGTTATACGATAGGCCGGGCGAAACGAAATAGGCGCCACCCCGTCCACAAGAGCTCCATGTCGGTCAATTGATGTCGGTGTCCGCTCCAAGCCAAGTCCCACGACCACAGACATCCGCGCCGCACAGCGCGCCTCGTCCATGCACCTGCTCCTGAGAGCGCTTTCGGCCTCCCGCATGCCGCATGCCACGCAGACCAGCCCGCTCCAAGCTGCTATTGGGCACCATTCCCCATCCGCAACGCAACGGCACGCCTCGCGCCGCGGCCACGACCTCATCGTGCCCCCCCCTCCCCCCGCCCTACCTGCCCTACCCGCCCTACCCGTCGCGCTGGTCGCCTCGCGCGGCGCGCTTAGCGGACCGGTAACATCTCGTACTCGTCGACGAGCGCCGCCTCATACTCGTCCCCCTCATCAGCAAAGGCGCCCTCCTCGCCGAAGGCGCCGTTGGCGCCGTCGTCGGCCGTAGGCAGACGGCCCACGAGCTCGAGTAGCAAGGAGGCCGCCTGTGGCCACTCGGCGAGCAGCGGCGCCGAATCGGCAGCGAAGCGCCACGCGGCTGGCCTCGGCTCAACAAGCCGTGCGCGCAGCTCACAGGTGAGCGTCGTGTCGAGCGGGTTCACGCTCACGCCGCAACAGAGGTTGCACAGCGTCTTGGCCGCGAGCAGTGCCGCGCCGACGTCGGAGGCGATCGCCTCGGCGGCTGCGGCCTCGTCCACGGGGACCGGCGGTGCGGACGAGAGGAGGTACAGGAGCAGTCCGGCGAGCTTGGCGGCTCCACCGACCTCGATCAGGGCTGCTCGCATGGGTGGGTCCGCCGCCAGGTTGATGAGCGCGCCGCACGCGGCTTCGGCGACGTGTGACGACGAGTGGTCGAGTAGCAGCAGCAGCGCTTCATGCACGCGCACTCGACAGATCGTGTGACGCGCTTCGGGCAGTCGCGACAGGTTGCCGAGCGCGCGTGCGGCCTCCACCTGCCCCTCGGCGTTCGGGAACGTGAGCGCGGGCACCAACGCCATGCAAAGCGTCTCATGGCTTCGCAGCAGCACGGAGCCGTCCACGAGGTAATAGGAGAGGTTGGTCACCGCCGAGACGACATTCAGATGAAGCTCGTCATCACCCGCCATCCGCGTGCCTTGAAGCAGCCGAAGCAGCGCGAGCGACGCGGGCGCGGTGGCGATGCGCTCGCCAATGTGCGGCGAGATCGCGAGGTGCGCGATCAGGCGCACGAGCTTCACGAGCACGTCGAGCAGCTCTGCCGCTTCGCCGCCGCTGCCGCTCCTGCCTGCGTCCCCCCCCTCGCCGCCCTCGCCGCAGTCGCCTTCGCTGCCGACGCCCTCGGTGCCGCCGGCGGGCCTCTCGGCATGCTTGCCGCCCTCGACATCGCCTCGCCCGCCGCCCGGACCCTCGCGGTTCGTCGCGCCGTCGCGAGCGTCTGCGGCCGCCGGGTCGACCCCTGCGGCAAGCTCCCGCGTGCTCGCGTCGTCCCGAGCACCTCCCGCCGCCGCGTCGTGATGAGCGCTCGCCTGCGCGCCCATGGATCGTTCGTGGACGGAGGCAGCGTGTCCGCGGCTCGTGCGCGCGAGGAGCTCCTCCGCGTGGCTCTCGAGCAGCCCGAGCAGCCGCGGCAGCGCGAGCCTCGCGATGGCCTCGCGGTTGGGCGGGTGCGCTGCCGAGAGGTTGCCCAAGATGAAGCACAGCCGGATCAGCAGCGGCCGGTCCTGCGAGTGCAGCGCGAGCGCCTGCAGCAGCGCGTCCAGGTGCTCCTCGCGCGCGTCCAGCCGCTGCCGTACGTCCTCGTGCAGAGACAACTTCGCTAGCACCCGCGACACGTTGAGACAGAGCTCGGCATGATGCGGTGCCGCGCGCAGGAGGGCGCAGAGCTCCTCGACGCAGCTCGTCGACACGAATTGCTTGCGGCTGGAGCCCGAGACCGCGACGTTGCGCAGCGTGGCCGTGAGCTGCACCAGCAGGTGCGCCGGCCGCACGCTCGCCTCCTTGGCCGCCGCCGCGCTGCCGCCGGGGCGCGGCGTGGGCGGCGCCGCCAGCATCTGATCCGTCTGTTGCTTGACCGCCTGCGAGAGGATGCCGACGGCATGGAGCTGCACGAGCGCCTTTTGGTTGCTTGCGTCGGCCGAGACGTTCTTGAGCGCGCCCGCCGCGAACACCATCGCCTCGCTCCCCTTGGCGTCCCCTTGGCTCAGCACCGCGAGCAGCAGCGGGAGCAACCCCAGCTCTCGAAACCGGCGGTCGTTACTTTCCGATTTCGAAAGACGGAAGAGGAGCTTGCATGCGCCGAGCTGGGCGGAGCGGTCGGCGCGCGCCCCCAGGATCAGCCGGCACAGGCGCAGCAGCAGCGGCCCCTCGCGCCGGTCCATCAGCCCACCCGCCGCCGCGAGGATGCACTTCCGTCGAGCAGCCAGCTCCTCGCCAAACACTGGAGGCACACCGGCTGGGCCCGCGGAGCTCGCGGGCTCGCGCAGCCGTTCCCAGAGGGCGTCGCAGGAGCGCAGCAGCGGCTCGAGCGCCGCATCCGGCCGCAGCTCCGCCAGTAGCCCCTGCGTCTCCGCCCACCATGCCTGCTGCTCGACAGGCATGATGTTCTCGTCCGCTCCCGCAGGGCCGATCGCAGGCGGCGGCGGCAGCGCGGCGGCAGGTGCGCCGGCGGGCGCCCCTGGCACGGGCGGCGGCGGCGGCAACACCGCGGCCGCGGCACCGCTGCTGCTGCTGCCGCCACGGCCGCCGCCGCCGCTGCTGCTGCTGTT
The DNA here is from genome assembly GCA_001275005.1 of Chrysochromulina tobinii. Classification (NCBI taxonomy): domain Eukaryota; phylum Haptophyta; order Prymnesiales; family Chrysochromulinaceae; genus Chrysochromulina; species Chrysochromulina tobinii. The sequence goes on from JWZX01003073.1 coordinate 47,493, forward strand.
GCTGCTGCCGTAGCTGCTCACCGTGGGCGCTTCCGCTGCCGGATGCGGCAAGGAGGATGGCAGCGACGCATCGAGAGAGAACACCTCGGCACCGCCGTACATGCTCGTCGGCCGTGGAACTGGGGCCATGGATGTACCAAAGAGCTCACGGTTGATGTGGAACGAGGAGGTCGGACGGTTTGCGAGCTCTGCGGCACTCACGCCGCCGCCGACGTTGCCGCTGATGGATCCGCTGTTGTGGAAGAGGCTGCGAGATGAGTTGGCCGGCGTGAACGGGCGCGACGGCTCAGCGAGCGATGCGCGCGCCTCGCGGCGCGCGTTGGCCGCCGACGACCGGGACGCTTCGGCCATGGCACTTCGCATTTCTCTCGACACGGTTGGCGAGTTCCTTTCCACAGGCCCAACGGCCGAAGGCCCATGTTCATGGAGTCAGAGAATTCCTGGAACTCGCACACATAGGATTCCTTGAGTCAGAACCGGGAGTTTGGAGGTTTTGAGATGACAGCGTCCGCAAGTACCGGTAGTCCCGATTGGGAAAGTTCTTGGGACGCTCGGCAAACCTGCACGCGGTCGAAGCGCGCGCTTTCTGTCGCGGTCTTGTCCGCGATCTTCGGGTCGTGACGATCCAGGAGCGAATGTTCACACAGCGCGCTGGAAGCTTTGAACGTGCATCCCGGCGCAAGTCGGAACATGCGGCAGCCGACAAAATCGCCAAACATATCTGCACTGCGGAAACAAACCACAGGGAGAGATGCGGAGCCGACCTCGAGAAGCGAGATGAGCTCACCCTTATCGTTCAGCAAGCAACGGGGGATGCGCACGCCGCCATCCTGGCTCCGATCGCCCCGCAGCTCGAAGTGTTAGCGCTCATCGAGGGCCTTCTTGATGACGCCGCGGGGTCGCGTGTGAGGAACCCCGATTCAGTACTTTGGAATAGCATCGACCAGCGGCTCAGCGTAGCCGGCCTGAAGGCCGGTAGGGCCAGTGCTGGCCGATGCGGCTCACCCCTTCACGCATTGAGCGCTGCTCTTGGACCCGACGGCGATCTGTCAACTTCTTTCGCGCATCGAGAGCTTGCACGCCGAATCGCCGACAAGCTTGACTCGGTGGTGCAGGAGGGGCCCCAACGCATAGGAGACGTGAATATTCTCAACCTCGTCACTTGGGGTCGGTTGCCCGACGCCGTCGTTGACGACAGCGAGATCGAGCCCAAGAAATGGCAGGCGCTCTCCGCATATATCCGCGACGATGAAGACCTTGACCAAGTTGGGGCGGACTGGCTCATCTTGGCGCTCGCATGCCTCGTGCTCGGCCGCAAAATCCTCGTGTACAGCGATTGTTTCAACGTTGCCGTTCGCTTCACACCCGAAGATACTGATGGGGCTCGCTTTGTGCCCGCCGCACAGCTTCCACCAAGCTCTCAGTGGATCCGATTGACCATGCTCAACGGCCAGTTCTACACTCCCTTGGAGGCGGTCCCCACTCGCGCTGATGGGCTGCTGGCTAAGCTTGACGAGATGGCCTCGCTCATGGACGTGCAGCTCAAGAGCCAAGCCGCAGGGCTGCCGGCTGTGATGCTCCTCGGCCTAACTGGTGTTGGCAAGAGCACGATGATGCACATCCTCTCCGGCAATCAGATGTATGCATGCATCTGCCCCACCAGCGTCTTGCCACTGCGGTTACCATGATGCTGACGCCCGCAATGCGATGATGCACATGCAGGTATCTGTTTGACAACGGCACCAACAAGTACGTCAGCGTGAAGGACGAGCAGATTCAAGGCTCGAAGATCGGACTCACAACCAACTCAGAGACTAAGATGGCGAACGCAATCCGGATCCAGGTACCGTTTTCGGATCCGACGTGGCTCCTTATTGACACGCCAGGCTTTGGAGACACAGAGGGTCCAATGGACAACATTGTCAGCGCTGTGTCGATAGCCAAGGTGCTGCACGCTCGCCTGAAAACACTGCCAGCCTGTCCAGTCGTTAGTCCAGTCGCCAACCGCCGGTGTACTCACAGCCGCTTGTCCCTTCGACGCAGGTCACGTGCATGTGCTCCTCCCTTCGAGTCATTATGCTCATCAACCAGAGCGACATTGTGAACGCGAGGATGACCGCATTTGTCGACCTGGGTAAGACGATCTCGAAATTGTTTTCCGACTTCGAGACAGCGTCTAAATCACTCACGATCTGGGTGCCCAAGAAGTACACGGATAATGAGGTCGACGAAAAGCGCCTCACGAAAATGCTCGCCAGGGCTCACAAAGACAAGACGAACGAGGAGGCTCAGAGATTGCTCGGGTTGCTGCTACAGCAGCTCGATGTTGAGCCTCTTCGCGTCGTCAAGTATTCAGAAGAGGGCGGCGGATCGGATGACGACAGCGACTCCGATGCCGAGATGGTCGAGAAGCCCAACCCGGGCTCCGCCTCTGACGTCACGAGCCCCGCGAGCGGCGCGTCGCCGCCGCCAAAGCGTGCGCGGACCGACGACGAGGAAGATCTGAGTGGCGAAGAGGAGATCACGATGAAGAAGGTCACGTTCGACGTCAGTAAGCTCCTGCGCCAGCTCGACCACATGAAAGCGCTCGATCGGCCTTCGGAGCAGGTCTTGCTTCCCCTCTCGAGCGAGTCGCAAGAGCATCTGCGAGAGGTGGCACGTGAGGTGCGAGACCGCTGCGAAGCTGCTGTTGAGCTGCCTGACTTTGAGACGATTGCCAAGGGATTTGAGTTGCTCTCTCGCATCATCGAGCGACTGCGGGAGGCGGAGCCCGGTGCGACCGACCCACGTCGCGCGACAATGGTCAGAGACGTCAAGGAGGCGACGAAGATCGTCATCGCGCAATATGTGCTAGCGAAAGACAAAGTCAAGGCGCGCATCGAGGAGCAGTTGAAGCTGCGCATGGAACGCCTCGGCAATGCACTGAGTGAGACGAACTTGAGCAGCCAACTGGATCAAGAGGCGCTTCACGCCTTTTCGTGGGCTCGCCGCTGCCTCGGAGCCGCTAAACAGATCGAAACGTACGTCGAGAGCCTTCCAACGGAAGAGTCGCTTCAGTTACGCCTTGAACTTCTGCTCAGTGGGCTATGCGATCAAACGATCAAGCTCGAGGTATCGGACCCAGCCTTCAAGGTGACCCTCATTAAGCTTGGTCAAGTGTGCTCGTACTTCCAGACCGATGCGACTGACAGCATCTTTGCTGCTGTCGGAAAAGAAGCGGGAGAGTGGCGGCTGACTGTGCTCAAGGCTCTCATCGAAAAGATGGCGTCGCTAAAAGAGGATGTGAGCAACATCATTAGCCTTGGCTACCGGGACGTCGAGGCCGCAATAGCTCGTTCCATCGCGCAGCACGACGACAGTTTCCCGAGGTCTGCGTTCGTCGCCGAGGAGGCGGACAATGCGGCCGCTTTTCACTTTGATCAGGCGGGAGAAAAGCTTCGAATCATGCGGGAGGCGCAGCAGCGCCTCAGCCCATTGGCGCCGGAGCTCACTGGCGTGCTCGAGAGCACCTGCGAATGCATTCTTGCACGGCTCGATGCCTACCTTCAATGCGTGATCCAAGCGGCCGCCGGTGCCACCGTACAGCTCTCGACTCCGCAGCTCATTGAGCTGACGACTCATCTCGCTGCTCTGAGCAAGGCACGAAGCTCGTTCAAGCTCCGCATTCACTTTGAGCCGTCTGAGACGTCTGCAACTACTGGTGTCGAGATCATGGACGCTTCGACTCTGGCCGCAGATGACTCGTGGGTCGCTCTGCCTCCGCTTGGCACGAATGCACTGGACATGCGCTACCGGAATGGTATTGATTGCATCGTCGCGTGGCATGCCCGCGTGTTGGAACCTGTGCTCGAGGATGTTAAGAAGGCGGAAACGTACTCGTCAGACGCTGACTGTGTGAGCCGAATCTGCGCGCACCGCGCAGCGCTCGAGGTTGCGAAGCATCTCTTCCTCCTCGGGTCCAACTCTCGCACGGGCATCGAGCCCAAGGTGGCAGAGGCCATTCAGGGTGCGACCGCGGGCCGGCAGAAGGATCTTGAGCATAAGATTCACGGCGAGCTCGAGCGGTACACGAAGGAGGCGATCAGTGAGGTGCAAGACCTCGATAACGGCCGATGCTCGTACGCCGACTTCCGTAAGAAGCTGACACTGCTCGAGGCCGCAGCGTGGTGGGATGCTCTTGCGCAAGAAGCCACGATCGGCAAGGCACTCGATGCCATGTGGCGTGCCTTTCACGACCGGGAGGTTCGCCTCGTGTCAGGGGCCGAGAGCATTGAGAGTCTCCTGCGCAGTGGCCGCCACGAGGCCGCAGCGGCCAAGTTCCGCAAGCTCAGTGAGATGAGCCCACTGTGGTCGACCGGGGGTGCCGGCACTGAGCCGAATGGCAAGGCGCACGAGGCCAAGGATCTCTTCGACACGTGCGTAGCTAGCATTCAACAGGTGCTTGCATCGAAGATTCTCGCCGTCCAACAGAACTTGCTTCGCGAAGGCTCCTGGGCCGCATCCGATCCACCCCGTGTCGACAAGGCTGTCTTGGACAACCTCAAGCGCGCCGATCAGTTTGTCGATCTAACGACACACATGGAAGCTCTCGGGGACTGTCTTCAAGTTGGAGAGCTGCTGCATGCAGGCTCTCTGTGCAAGAGCAGGGTCGAGAGCGAGTTCCGCGACATGAAGGCCCGTGTTGAGGAGCTGGCCAATGCCATAGCCAAGGGGTCGAGGGAGCGCCTCGAGACGGCATGGGCGCGCGCCAAGGACGTGTATGAGGTGCTGCGTGTGCTCTACAGCAAGGCCGCCTATCCCGCGCTCTTCCAGATGCTCTACGAGCATGTTGAGGGCGACTTTCCGGATTTCGTGCAGATCGAGACTGCCTTCTATCGGAGCCTCAAGATGGCGAGCCAGAACTTTCCGAGGCTGAAGCTCACTGACCAGTCAGTGCTTACTCAGACGCTGAAGGAATTTGAGGGCGTGCTGCCCGCGACGGACGTGATGGTAGCAGGGCTCAAGAAGGACTTCGACACGCGTCACGAGGCGATGGCGGCGCGTCACTCCGATAACATCGACAAGAACAAGACGGACATATGCAACGACTTCCTCAAGCACACGTACACCTCCTCGACGTACCGAAAGATGCAGGATCTCTACCGCGGCCCTGGCGAAGACTCGCACGAGTTCGCCGAGGCGTGCCAAGAGCTTCAGGGCAGCCTCGAAAGACTTGTGAAGGAGATGAGCACGGGGATTCTCATCTTCAAGCTGACCGCGACGAATCATTCCGAAGCGCTCGGCAGTTTCCCTCTCGTCGAGCGCATCGTCGCACCGTGGAACTTCTTGCAGGCCGCGCTCATCACCCAGCACAGCACGTTCCTCGAGAGGTTTTATAGCAACATGGTAGAGAAGGAGCCTGGCACAGTGCCACCGGCACCGTTCGTCCTCAAAGAGTCACTCGAGCAGGTGGTAGCGCTGATGGTTGCCAGCCTCAAAGATTCGCTCGAGCCACTGGTCAGTCAGTTCTGCCAGAATCATCTCGAGACGGCCGCAGCTGGCATTCAACAGATCGACATGGTGATCGAGCAACTGCGCTCAGCCCCGGAACTGTACGAGAATGCTCGTCACTTGATCGATGAGGTGAGAAATCGGCAGAAGGCACACCTGGAGTCCCTCAAGTCAGACAGCTCTACGGCCACAGATGGTAAGAATCTGAAGGCATGGCTCTCGAACCGAGCGGGCCTCCTGCGGCAGCTTGATGCGCTGCAGCGGAAAGGGAACATGCAAGCCGAGTACGAAGCCACATCAGACGCCGTTATCCTACAGATCAGGGGAGACTTCAAGGCGAGGCTTGCGCCTGTGCTCGATGGCCACCTCTGGCGCAACATGAAGAAGGACGAGCTCGAGTCCGCACAGTCTGCTGTCTCGGCATATCAGCGCATCCTTAGTGATTTGCCGGCAGGCACTCAGGATCTCGCGATCAGCGAGGACGACCTGAAAGAAGTCAATGTGCGGATTCAGGTGAAGAAGCGCAGCTTCGTCGTGGTCAATTTCGAGTCCAAGGAGCCATCTGAACAGGCAAGCATCATCTCGGACCACCTGGCCATGCCAACCGAGTACTCAGACTTCGTCGAAAGATATCGAGCCGGATACAAGAAGGTTAGCGAAGACGCGTATCAGATCATGATGAACAAGCCAGTCACGGCGTGGGCACCTCGTGAGCTCAGCCGCGTAATGATTCGGATGCGCAGCTACGTACAATATGACACCTTCGACACCGCAGGCCCTGCCGATCTTGAGCCATATCATAAGTGCGAGAATAAGCTCCTCGAGCTGCATGCTCAAGGATCTGCTTGTCTCACGGCTATGATTCAGGTGCTCTCGGTCCCTGGCGGCGATGCTTCTTCTGAACTTACGGGCTACCTGAAGGGATATCTGGAGCTCCTCCGTATTGCGGTCAACGCAATCGAGTGTAGCGCATCCAATCGGAGCGACCAGCTGGCCATAAGACAAGTCGACGATCACGTGTACTGCCGAGGACACGACCAAGTGATCATTGACTTTGAGACGGCACGGTCACATGCTCACCATGCCATCGTCCAGGCCACTGAGCTTTTCGGGCTTCTGCTCAAGGAGTTGCAGACGCTGCAGATGCACTCCATGACGCCAGCTCGATGCCCGGCCGACCTCAATGCAATGGGCACGGCTCTGCGCCGGCTGCAGCGTTGGGAGGGCAAGCCCGGTGAAGACTCCATGTTCGACCTCATCGTTCAACTTGAGCAACTTCTCCCCAAGAAATCCGTGGCCTCCGCGTCCGCAGATTCCAGCAGCGTGTCGTCTGAGCAAACGGCGGCTGATGTGATCCGACTACTCGCAACGCACGCCACGCGAGTGCAGAACGCCGGCACCGTGATCTGCATTCAACTCGACAAGACAAAGGAGCTGCTTGATGCCCCTCGCGATCCGCAGAATCCCGTGCCTCTGCCCAAGGAGCCGTTCGAGCTCGCTCTGAGCAAGCAGATGGACGATCTCGTCAACGAGCTCTCGTGGAAGGTAGACGACGTGCGCTCAAAGCGGGCGTGTTTGAAGTCCGGAGTGATCGAGCAAGTGTCGGACTTCAATGGTGAATTCATCAAGCTGCTGCAGACTCAGAAGTACACGTTAGCAGGCCAAGCCCTCAAGGGACTTAAGCGCTTCGAGTTCCTCATGGAGATGAGCGAGTTCCGGGAATGCCGTGGACGTGCCGCCGATTACAACGAGGAGATGAAGAACCATGCAAAACGCCTCGAGGACCAAGCAATTGCTGCTCTGCCTTCGGCACGTGCTCCCGAGGACCTAGCCGAGCATTTGATCCGGCTCAAGAAGCTTGAGGATGGTATTCCATCCTCGACGAGCGTTGCCCGAGAAGCGATCAAGGTGCTTCTGGTTGCGCTACAAAAGAAGTTCCCGCAGGGCATGGTCATGCTCGGCGCGTGCCTCAAATCAATTGATCCTGTCCTCGGCAATGCGATTGTCAACTCCTCGGAGATCTTTGCCGCTCTGCGCGTCACGCTCTTCAATGCGCGCACGCAGCAAGCCTTTGGAGACGTGCTCACGGGCCTCATAGGTGAGCCTGACATGGATAAGACGGTGCTCGAACGCCGATACAATGAGTTCAAAGACACGTACGATGGCGACGTGAAGTGGGCGCTCGGTGGGGGCTGCTTTGGCGAAGAGGTGAATTATTGCGCCTCTAAGGCCAAACAGCGCACAAAGCTGAGTATGACCAAGCAGGCAGGAGCACTTATTGGCTTCACACCAAACGCGCTGGACAGCCTGCCTAAGGTGCTGGCTGCGATCTGTGCACTCTGGAGCGTGCAGTTTTATCTGAAAACGCGCGATCCGACCTCGAGCTTGGCCGACGCGGCAATCCGCCAGCCGCACGCCGTGCAGGTGCTGTGCATCTTGCGCCTCCTCGGAGCTGTCGGTAAAGGTGGGGTTCATCTCGAAAACCACCTCGCAGAGGTGCCCACCGGAGAGGGCAAATCACTCGTTCTCGCCGTGACTGCTGCGACCCTTGCCCTCTACGATTACCACGTCGATTGCGTCTGCTACAGCAACAACCTGTCCAGTCGCGACCATGATGCCTTCAAGGACCTGTTTGGCGCACTCGGTCTCTATGATGAGAGCTCACCGCGCATCCGGTATGGCACCTTCGAGCAGCTAAGCGAGCGCCTCATGACAGAGAAGCACGGCCTGATTCGCGAGCAGATGCTCGCCTCGCTGCAGGGCAAGAAGCTCGCAGCCGACAAGCTCGCGAAGCCTGCTATTCGTCGCGTCTTGCTCATCGACGAGGTCGATGTGTTCCTCGACCCAAGTTTCTTCAGCGGCATCTATCGGCCGGGCTTGATGATGCATGACGAGCGCGCGGCGGCTCTAATGCGTGCAATTTGGGCGAACCCGTCGCAGAACCCATTAGAGCTGGCTGAGTACAAGGCACTCTTCACGCAGCAAGCCATCGTCGCGAAGGGATACGAGTGGTTCGTAGAGTCAGCAGCCCGCGAGATGCAGCGCACCGCTGCCGATTTCAAGAAGAAGCCTCAGATTCGCGGCCGCGATTACGAACTCACCAACGGGTGGGTGTGGTACAAGTCGCAGGACAGCCTGGTGCGCAGCGACCAGCTGAACTACTCGTACATGACGAATTGCGTCTACCTATATGAGCACGAGCGTGGCAGCGTCGAGGAGGCCCAGCTGCTCGAGCACGGGCTGCCGCTGCATGCCATCTGCGGCGAGTTTTCATATGCTCTGCTGCCGTCCACCAAGCCGTACAGCACCGCCGTGCCCGCCTTTTACAACTTCATCCTTGGCGTGACTGGCACACTCCGCGAGGGAAGGCTGCCGCCAGAGGCCCGCGACCTGCTGCGCGACCAGATCTTGATCAAGCACATGACCTACTGCCCATCCATGTACGGGGCGCTGCAGAGGAACTTTGACAGCAAAAGCAAGGACGACGTCCAGGTGGCGTCAAACTCCGGCGAGCACTTCATTGCGATCAACAACGAGATCGTCAAGCGGCTGAAGCCGACCGACCACAAGTATACGGGCAAGCGTGCCGTGCTCGTCTTTTTCGAGAGCATCGAGGAGCTCGATCGCTTCTACAACTCGAGCTACTTCGCACGGCTGAAAGATGGCGCCAATTTACTCACCGAGGTCACGGCGAAGGAGCCGGAGGAGCGTGACTCGCTCGTCTCGAAGGCCACGCGGCAGGGACAGATCACGCTAGCGACGCGGGTCTTTGGGCGCGGCGTCGATTTCATTGTGGACGACGAGCACATGGTGACCTGTGGTGGTTTGCACGTGCTGCTCACCTTTTTCCCCCGCGACGTGCAGGAGGAGGTTCAGATCATGGGTCGGAGCGGGCGTCAGGGTGAGAAGGGCTCGTTCTCGATGGTGATGAACAGCCTTCACCTCCAGGACTTTGGAGGAGACATGGCGCCGGCCGACACGATCAAGACGTGGGTGACAAACGCTGAGCTGTATCAGGAGATGTCGAAGATTCGGTCGGCCCGCGCAGCGGATGACTTAGCGGAGCGACTTGCTCAGGCTGAATCCGCAAAGGAGAAGCATGATAAAGTCGCGACAGCTCTGCACTCGTACCAGCGACGCCATGACTCCAAACAGCTCTGCGAGCTGCTCAAGAGCTACAACCGCATCGCGAGTTCGACGACGAGCCGCACGCTCATTTTGATCGACGTGACCTGTTCGATAGACTCGTTGATCGAGAAAACCAAGGCGTGCATCGGCGAGTTCTTCGATCGCTGCCAGAAGGTCTTGGATGAGGAGGGTATCGTCTCAGGCTTCGAGCTACAGCTTGCTGGGTTCTCAAACTACAACGTTCGAATGGAGGAAATCCTCGAGGCATCTACGTGGGAGCTGAAGCCGCACAATTTATCGCTGTTCCTGAATTCGCTCCACGTTCGCGGCGGTTGGGGTGAGGAGGCGATCGAAGTCGGCTTGATGCATGCTCTGTCAGAGCACCAAAAGCGTCCCATCGACCAGATTATCATCATCGGTGACGCTCCTGCCAATTCACTCTCTGATATTGATCTTAAGCGTGGTGGCGACGGGAAATCCTACGGCCGTGACTACTGGGACGCGCAGAGGCCTCCCTGGGCTCCATCTGGGATCCCCAAGAGAGATGCGGCTGGGATGCTGCAAGAGATCCAAGCTGTGAAACCAGTGCCTCTTCACTGCTACTGGATGGCCGGCAGAGCCAAAGATAGCTTCAATGCGATCGCAGCGTTGACTGGCGGTGGTACTTCGCAGAAGCTTGACGTCAACTCAAAAGAGGGCGCACAGCTGCTGACCGATGCTGTTTGCAAGCAGATCCTAACGTCGCTCGGAGGGGCGGCGCTCGCGGACGCCTACGAGCGGATGAAACCGTCTTTTAGCCGCTAGTCGGGTTGTAGCACATGCATGAATCGACACAAAACTCGTTGGAGCCGAAGGGGCTGGGAGTGGAGCCGAGCGAGGATGAGCGGAGAGAGCGAAGAGGTGTGCGTCGCCGTGCCGCTTGGCTGTTCCATGTGCAGTGGTGTGGGCTGGGGAAGTCATATCTTATGGAGGCACAAGGGCAAGGAAGCACGGCAGAACCTGCTGAGGTGCCGAAGGAAGCTGCTGGAGTGCCGACTCGAGAGGGACCACGGAGATGCAGACACGCAACAGGAGGAGCACCGTGGCGCTGAACACCGTCTGTCCTGCATCTAAGGTACATGCATGGGGCGGGGTGGGGTTATGAAACGGCGATGAGCAGCGCCGGGGTTAGGGACACACAACGTTCGAGCACAACGTGCGTACTCCGGAGCCCGTAGCCGGTGTGGGGGTGAGCAGTGCTGGTCGGTGGCTGGGTGGGGTGCGGTGAAGAGGCGAGCGAGGTCCTCGCACCGCACTCCACAGCGGGGGCAGAGCCAGCAGCCACGCACCAGCGTGTTTCTACGCACAGCATGTGGACCGCCTGTGTGGGACTGAGATGTGAGTATGATGAAAACTGTCGGACAACACGAGGCAGCGCACGTATAAGCGAAGATTACGAACGAAAGTACAAAGTTAAAACCCGAGCGAACCCCGCCGCATTCTCGCACCAGCCGTATAAACTATAATCTCTCAGATGGTAAGCAATCAGAAAGGCATCGCTCGCATCTGAGGGGAAATAACAAATATCGCCCGAACCGCGCACGCAGAAGCCCAAAGCGGCTCGTCTTCACTAATCGAATCGTGTGTAGTCACTATGCTAGCTTCAGCAACCAGAGAACAACCACGTGGGACTCGTCGTAGATGCAGAATTCGTCGTACAGCGTGTTCCTATGAGCAGTGGAAGGCCCAGCATGCTGTGCACCACTCAGATTGAAGCGGCAGATGAACATAAAGTTGCCATTGGTGCCGCCCTTGCAGTATCCCTTCGACTTGTTTGGATCAGGTGCACCGTACAGTCCCTTGCCAAGCATGCCCGGGGCCGCATACCGGAGCAGAAGCCCCTCGTGCTCGATATTGGCGGCCGCTTCTTGCGAGCACCCGTGGAAGAGCAGCGTGTCGCACCCGCCATATCCCTTCGCATGCTGGTATGCCTGCAGCGGGTCGATGTTGAACGTTGAGCTCTTCTTGAACGCACGCAGCGCAGTCTCTTTCTGCACCATCACCGCGCTCGCCACGCGAAGATGCCCGTTTGAGCGCCGCTGCCGAGCATCAAAGAAAGCTCTGATTGCTTGCTCCGACACGCAGTTCTCAGCGAGCTCTAGCCAAAGCACCACGCCTGGCGCGCTTTGCTTCCGCCTCGCCTCTTCGTCCCGCAGCTGCTTGAGTCGCGCGTCCTGAGTTGCCAGGTTCTGTGAAAGCTGCAAGAGTTCACCTTCCGCCCTGCGCTTCTGGTCTTGAAGCTGACTAGCACTCTCAGCCGCCTCTCGAATACCACGCTCCGCCTCCGCAGTGCGCTGCAGCAGTGCCGCCTTGGCCGCGCCGAGCCGCTGATGTTCCTGCGCCACTGCTGCCTCCGCATGCTTGACAACGGCCTCCTGCTTGTCAAGCAGTCTCTGGCGTTCCGCTGCTTCCCAACGATGCTGACGCTGGAGCCGCTCCTGTTCCGCCAGAGCCTGGCGCTCGGCGCCCGTGTCCAGAAACGGATGCCGCAATGCCTCCGCCGCGCTCATCCGCCGCTGCAGAGCATCAGCCAGGTTGGTGGCCGGCGGTCGGTCGAGGTCAAGAAGGCCGTCTAGAAAGGAGGGCAGATGATCGCCACCCTTCGAAGAGGCAGAAGCAGTTGACCAGCGCTGAAGTTGCTCGGTTGGAGGCGGGCTGAAAGTAAAGTCTCCTTCGTCGCAGCACATCAGGAGCGAGCAGACTCCGAAGGCGTACATGTCAGTTGCGGCCGTAGGCTGTGCGCATGCTTCGCTCGAGCGCATCTCGGGTGCAATGTACTTGGCTGTGACGACGCCGAAGGTCGAGCTGGCCACACTAGCGACCCAAAGGCTGGTAGCGCAAGGAGCTTGCTCGCGCACACCCTCAAAATCAGCCAAGTGAGCCGTCTCCTGAGATGAGATGAGCACATTCTCGAGCTTGAGATCTCCGTGCGCATAGCCGTGCGTGTGAAGATGATCGAGTGCCTGTGCGAGCTGCATGAGCACGCGCCGCCGCTTCCAGAGCTCGGGCGCTAAGCGCGCACGCCACGAAGCGGCATCACCGTTCGCGTAAAATGGCAGCTGAACGTACGCGACAGGCATCGGTGTCGGTGGGTTCTTGGGTTGAAAGACTGCCTCGACTTGTACGATGTGAGGATGCTGTAGCTTACGCAGAGCCTCCACCTCGGCGACCAGACGCTTCCACTCCCTACCAGCGGCATCCAGCTCATACTCCTTGAGCACGCACGCAGTCGAACGGCCATGCGAATCGGTTCCGAACTCGGCACTAAAGATGCGATGGCGCGAGCTCCGATGATCAGCAATCACTTGCAGTTCTGAATACTGATCGAGCTCACGCTCTACAAGAAGACTTTGGATAGCCGCTCCGTCGATGGCACCGAGGCGAAGCAGCTGTTCCTGTGCGAGGAGCTCAGGAAAGTGCGTGGCCATACGCCAGATGCGCATGCGTTCGTGACGCAGCTTGGCTTCCGCCTGCTGCAGCTCGCGCCTGGCCTGGGCGGTAGCTTCCGCTGCTCCGGGAGGTGGCCGTCGCTTTTTCTCAGCGTGGCTGGCTTCGTGTAGATCGTCCGCAGCCTTTTCCCACTCGGCATGGAGCGTATGGAGCAGCGCTGTGTTCGGGAGCTGGCCGCTGAGGTATGCTTGAAGGTCGGCAAGCTCATCACGCAAGCTCGGAAGCCGCTGCAAGTAACCCCCGACGGACGGAAGCAGCGAGCCCTGCAGGGCCTCAAGTCGTTGCTGCTGCACGGGCGTTTGGGCAGTTGCCGGGTCGAGTAGATGTGCGGTCTCATCCTGCAGGAGCTGGTAGCGCTCCCCGTGGTCTTCACCGACACGAACGGCTCGTGATAGCTGCTCGACGTGAGCTTGTCTGGCTGAGTCACGACTCCTGACAAGCTCGAGTGTCGGAGAGGTGCCGTTGACGGCGGCACCCCGGATGAGCTCCTGGAGTTGCCGCAGCTGACTGCGGCTAGCTTCAACTTCCTCAAGGATGCGCCTCAGAGCATCGGCGATCGTGATGTCTTGCACAGCCATGCCAGCAACTTCAAAGAGCTCAACGGCGAGGATGCGCTCATAATAGGTGCTGCCATCGTACAAGAGAGCGCTTAAGGCCGCTTCACTATTGGCGAATTGGAGAAGCCCAGTCGACCTATGGACAGAAGCGTTGAGTCAGGACACGATCTATGGATGCAGTAGGGATGTGAGCTCGCATACCCATCTATCCTCACGTCCAATACATCGCCATGGCATTGGAAAATCCTGCGCGAGGTGAGCATTCTGTTCAAAATGCGAGAGCTCATGTCTGCTGGAGGTGGCACGCACCTTTTCAAGTGGCTGGAGTTCAGGCCATCCACATTTCGGACGCGCACGACTGTCGTCATCGACCACGATCGAGTCCGACGGAATGCGATGCTCGGGGCGGGGCGTACTGTGCTTTCCCTAGCGAGCGAGCTCCATGATCGCGCTTCGCGTGAGCGTGAAGAGCCGCCGTGAATTCAAAGAAGGGCCTTATCTCCACTTTTTCTTTTTGCCGAAATTTCCAGGCGGGGTGTGCGGACAAGTCCTATTCACAGATTCCTCGCGTCCCGAGAAATCTTCGAATGCTGCGAGGCGAGGACAAGGCGCTGGCCGCCGCCGCACTGGTCGGCGTCGTGCTCTTGCTATGGCGGTACTCACGCCGCGCAGGATCGCAGCAACAACCCGTGCGACAGCTCGCTGGCAATGTAATTGCATTGTACAAACCGTATAATACGCTGTGCTCTTTCGTCGATGAGGCCGGCGCGCGCGGCCGCACAACGCTCCTCACACTGAATCTCCCTGCGGGCCTCGTTAACGTTGGGCGTCTCGACCGCGACAGCGAAGGACTACTCTTGCTCACCGACGATGGCGTTCTGTGCAACCGCGTGCTGCAAGGCGGTGTTTCTAAACGGTACCACGTCCTTGTAGCAGGCACTCCGAGTGACGCTGCACTTGCTGCCATGGGAGCGGGCGGATTATGCATCCGTGGCCGGGCAACGCGCCCGTGCCGCATCCGCCGACTCGAGTATACGTCGACCGAAGCAGGGCTGCCCGGGACTAGCCACGTCGCATCCTGCAATCCGAGCAATTCGACGTGGCTGGAGTTCACGCTCGAGGAAGGCATGAATCGGCAAATCCGAAGGACGACGTTGCATTCAGGGCATCGGACATTGCGCCTCGTGAGGATGGGCGTGGGCACGTTGCAAGCGGAGCGGCTCGCGCTGCAGCCCGGTGAGTGGATGTACGTTGAGCCGCACGATATTCTGCCCGACACATAGCAGGATACATTGGCGAAGTGGCGTACACAGTATCCGAAAGTACGAGTGTAGCGGGGGCGTATGAGATGGACATACATAAACAACAGTCAACCCTGCGGAAGACTTGACTTGACTTCCCCGCGGGTTTGGACCTGTGTTTTGACTTGACTTGGCTTGTGAAAATCGATCGATGTCGCACACTTCAGTCCTGCTCGTGGCGGAGCTTCACGACGCGCTGAAGCACGCGCTCGCTGAGCAGAGCACCGCGCACGCACAGCAGCAGGCGATCTTGAAGCAGCTGGCGGACGTTCGGGCGAAAGAGCAAGCTGCACTCCACTCAGCGCAGAACATCCTCTCATCCTTGAAATGCATGCGCATGACGCTCTCTGCTTTGCAGGCGACGCAGATTGGAGTCACCGTCAGCAAGCTCCGAAAGTCTGACGCAGTGGCTGTCGCCAGCATAAGTGCTGAACTCATCAAGTCGTGGAAGGCGATCGCAGAGTGTGGAGGCCGTGGAATGGAGGGCGACGGAGTGGTGGACAGGAGCGGCAAGTCACCCACGAAAGCAGCAGCCAGCAGCAGCAGCAGCAGCGCCGCCGCATGCAGCGATGAGGAACGGACGGTTGGCTCGGTCGCCAGGCTGCAGGACCGTTATGCCAAGCTCGAAGAGCAGAAGAACAGCCGCAAAAGTGAGCCCAGAGAGCCTTTCCCTGGATCTTCTTGCCTTCTTGCCGAGGTGCTGTGCTGACGTGCGACCCTCTTACCAATGTTCCCCTCGTCCTCACAGTCCATGCACTCGACGACAGGGAGGCGGGGGTGCTCCAGAAGAAGATAAGGAGGTGATCGATGAGAGTCGAGGGAAATCGAAGCAGCGACGACGGACCGTGGGTCGCCCCAACCGGATACCCTGGCCCAAACCCCTGCACATGTGTCTCCCTCGTCCCCCTGGCACAAACATCACCCCGGGACCGCCGACGGAACGGAAAAGCCCCTTTTGCCCCAAATGCCACTTTTGTTTTGTTCAACATAAAGCTGATATGACCTAACGCTAACCCGCTGATCCTAACCAGGCGAGATGGGGGCGCGCAGCACTTGCACACACACACATGGCGAGAGGTCCGTGGACGACACGCCCGGACACACGACATGCGCGGGAACCGCCCCAAATGGTACAGAGGACGCCATGCAGAGAGAACGTGCCGGTCCGCCTGGCGGCAGCTTATCGAACGGATGCGACACGTGCAAGGGTTTCGGCCACTCAACCAGGGTTGCTGCTCGGCCCGGCCTGTTTTTTGGTGAACTCCTTCACCATCTTGCCCTGCTTTGCAGCGTCGACGATGGCAGCGGCGGCTTGCTGCGCTTTGAGCTTGTCGCGCACAGCTTTGGAGGCGTTTTTATTCGAGGCGAGCGTGGCCGCCTGGTTGTGGTGCGTCTGAACGGCCTCGACCTTCACACAGAAGATCGGCTCATACTTCTCCATCGGGAAGCACTCGCAAGGCTCTCGCCTGCATGTGCAGTGCTTCGTGGCCCAATGGGTTTTCATGACCGTCATCGAAGTGATCTTGATGCCTACACAGCCCGGTTCCAAGCACTCCTTGGTAAGATTGGCTTTCGCATCGCGCTCCTTGATCCCATCCTTTCCGCCGCCTACCGACGTGTTCGCCGCCTTGTCCTTCGCCGCCAGCTCCGCAGCTGTGTGCTTCTTCGGCTTCGCCTTGCCACCCATGATCAGCACGGATACTTTGACGTTGGTCGGATCGGAGGGATGGAACGTCAACTCCTTCTACGAACCCGTTGAAGCGAGAAAGAAGGCGCGTCGCCTTCAGGCCTTGCGGGCCCGCGGACTTGCCTTTTCACACCTACCGGTACCAGTTTCGTTACACTTTTTCGCGGCGTGTTAATTAGCAACTTCCGAGGCTGGGAGCCAGGGTACCGGGTTCCGGTAGAAAGACACCGGGGGGAGCCGGGACAGCGCGAATACTACGGTAATTCCTACAGAACTTTCCGCGTACAGTACGATCTACGAAATGGACGAGTCAAGTCAAGTCAAGTCTATAAATAAACAACAGACAACCATACGGAAGCCTATCGAATGTGCTCCGGAAGCCAGCAGGGGAGGACGGGAGTGGGCGGAGATGACGGAGGGGGTCCATCTAGAGGTGACACGTGCTCATAAGTGCTGACATACGTGCCCTCGGAGAAGAAGTAGGTGAGAAGTAACGGGCCGATCTTGAGCCGATGAGCGCCGATGAGCGCCACTCTTACGCCGAAGAGGAAATCGGCTCGAGATCGACCGTGGCGTCAGGCATAAGATGGGGGGATTGGGGGAGAGAAAGAGGGAGAGACATACACATAGGCGCCTCGACCGAGGAGCTCGAGGCCGGTCGACGACGCGTCACGCTCGTCGAGATGACCAGCGTGGGAGAGAAGGCCCGTACTGCAGCACAATGAAGGCGCAGGACTGGAACCTCCTCATTCACGCCGTTCAGAGCTCAACTCCCGCTCGCCTCGCCTGCCGCCAGTGGACGATCAGCTCCCGTCATCGCCTGCTGCTGCCGATGACCAGCGCACTTCCGATTGCCCTGCAGGCACCTCCCTCTGCTGCTCCCGCCACTCGTCTGCCTCTCGCGCCGCAGTCAACGACACACCTGTATGTCGCGAGCGCGCGCATGCGTGAGATATGGAGGTGTGTGGCGCGCACCGCAGAAACGGCAAACGCCCTCGACCACTCTTGCCGCAGCCGTCTCAGCCGCCTTTGTTGCCTGGCCAAAATCGATTGACGTGCCCTTGTCAGGCCCAAAACGCCAAAACTCGTCGAAGAAAGGCCGCGCGTGCTCGACGCGCGGCGCCGGCGGTCGCCAGGCCCTACCGACACCTTGGCCCGTCGGAACAGCCATCGCACATGCCCCCGATCGCTCCCATCGTCGGCCTGGAGCCGTGTTGCGTTGCCGTACTGGTAGACTTCCTGAAAAAGGCACGATGTTAAAGCCCCGCGGCGCCGCGAAGATCAAGAACAAGAAGATGGGGATGATGCCCCGACTCGGGGCTATCCAGTGGTGCCGGTTGCGCCGGGGTGACGTGGGGTTTGTTATCGAGTTTGGGGGGGTTTGTTATCAGGATACGTATCCCATGTATCGTGCATGTATCGTGCATGTATCTTGCATGTATCTTGAT
>JWZX01003074.1:0-18401 GCA_001275005.1 Chrysochromulina tobinii
GCCGCCGCCGCCGCCGCCGCCGCCGCCGGCTACACCGCCGCCGCCGCCGCCGCCATCGCCGGCTCCACCGCCGCCGCCGGCCGTCTCGCCGGCGCCGTCGAGGCTGCCGCTCGTGTCCAGATCGGAGCTCAGGAGCGGCTCCGCATCCTCGATCGGCAGCAAAAAGGCGCCACTGCCGAGCGGGCACAGCTGTGCCGGCAGCTCAAGGTGACTGACCACCACACGCACCGCCGGCACCGGCCGTGCCGGCGAGCCGCTGGCGCTGGCGGCGGCCTCACAAAGCCATCGGCGCGCCTCCGCCTCGCACGCTTCGTACGCATTGGTGGCCAGGGCGCCCGTCGGCGCCGCGGCCGTCGCGCCATACTCGCGATGCGCCCTCTCCGAGAAGGTGCACGCGATCGTGCAGTCGGTCAGGCGGAAGCCTGAGTGACAGAGCGAAGTGCGCAGCGCAGCGTACGCCTCGGGCAGGAAGCTCGAACAGAGCACGACGGCCCTGTCTGTGGAGGACGCGCCCGCGCCCGGCAGCACCGACGGCGTGCCACTGGCGAGCCGGTCGCCCAGCCGCAAGACGTTGCACACGCCGAGGTCGAGCAGCGCGGGCAGACCGACCGCCCAGGCGAGGGCGCACGCGGCGCGGTCGTCGGCGAAGAGGACGGCGCCGTCGAGAGGGAGCTGCGCCAGTGACTTGCGCCAGAGCTGCGCGAGGTTGGCGTCGCCTGTGGCCACCTGCATAAAAATTTTCTCTTCACAGAAGAAGTTCGTGTTAAAGACCAAGAAACCACATCAGCAAAACCCCCGTGGACCCGAGTCACGGCCGACGATTGATAACTGGAAACTGCCCGCCGAGCCCCCCGCGCGCAAACAGAATGGCAGTCGGAGGTCGCTCGGCGCATGGGTCGGCGGTCGTGGCGGTGCAGGCCGCATACGCACCAACATACCACAGGCGCGGGTGTGCGTGTGGGCGCGGCAGTGCAGGCCGCATGGCCGCACGTTGGCCGCACGCACACGTCGCTCGTCGCGACAACGTGTCCAGGCGTGTCCACTGCCGTGATTCACTGTCCTGAGTACGACGTGGAGTGTGTCGTGTCCTCCGGCTCTCAAGGAAACCTCGCTGTGTGAATTCACAGCTCTCGAGGACTCCTCGCTTAAGCTGACGAGCGCTTGGGAGGACGCGCGCCGCACTCGTCCAAGGTACGTGCCTGGATGGCGGCGGCGAAAATGGCGACGCCCGTGCCCACATGAAAGCAAGCGGTCGGTTGCGTGAGGAGCGAGAGAGGTTCGCAACGCAAGTCGAGCACGAGCCTCTCGAGGATGTGCATCACGAAGCCTGCGGGCAACGCGATCACCGAGATGCCGATCGCGGGCATACAGCCCCAGTGGCGGCGCCAAGCCATGAGGAGGAGTGCAGGCAGAGGATAGAGCCCAGGCAGCCCACAGTACATGCTGATCTCGAGCGCGGAGATAGTGCGCGGCGTGACGGCGGCGCGAGCGCGCCCTGTGGGGAAGCCGCTGTGGAATTCGTCCGTGTGGGCGTACGAGCTGCCAAGGAGCGCTGCGGCGAGCGCTACGTACGCTATGCCGACCGCCAGGCTGCCGCGCGCGTCGCTCGAGCCGGCCAGGGCCAGCAAGGCGCTTGCGGTAAACCGGAAGGGAAAGAAGGCGATGACGGCGTTCATGAGGCCAATGTCAATCATGTGGACAGCGGTGCAGTTGGAGGCATGCCATGCGAAGCTTGCGAATGACATGGCGAGGAGCACAAGCCCGAAGGTCGCGTCGAGGAGCTGGAAGGGCCGTGTGGAGCGGTGCACATTCTCTTCCACAGCGAGGCAAAGCAACCCGAGCGCCGTGTACGCATACGGAAGGTCTGCGCGGGATCACGCCGAGACTCGAGGCCGACCGTTAGGTGACCGTTAGGTGGATGAGGTCGCCCAAGAGGTGGAGCGACCCTCTCCGACGGAAGCGCACGCGCGCAGGTCGAGCTGGGCGCCGACGCACTCGACCAAAAGTTGGCGGGGTGGCGTACTGCCGACCCGTGCCGCGTCGCCTCGCAGAACATCATGTGGTACACGCATACGCGCTGCGCGCATTCGCCCCAGACGGTCGGCGGCAGCACGTGCTCCGCCGTCATCAAGCCGAGCGTCACAAGCGCGCACAGCAGTATCCACGCGCACAGGGTCGCCGGCGTCACCGCCGAGAGCGAGCGCGGCAGCGCCGAGGTGCGCTGCCACGGCGTGCAGAGCATGAGTGGCACGACCGCAATCGTAAGCGTCACGAGCAGGAGTGGGCCGCACGCGATGATCATCGCGCCCACAGGATCCTCGAGGAAGGGCGGCAGCGCGGATGTCGCGAGGCCCGCCTTGTACTGCGGGCATTCGCACCCGGTCATGGTCGACTGGCATGCGCCGCCGCGGTCCCATTCGCACGGCGTCACGGCGCACAGCTCTTGCGGCTCGGCGCCATCGGCGCAGAGCTGCGCGCACGATGCGTTGGCGGCTGAGGAGGGAGCGGCACCCATGATGATGCGACGCAAAGCAGGCGTCCGTCGGGAGAAAGACAAGACACCGCGGAAGGTGGCGTGGCGACAAACAAATTCCGCAATCAGGTTTCGTTCTTTCGGAGTGCACTTACCACGGAGTGACCACGTCTCCGTACGTGTATCCCCGCTTTGTCCCCGCACAATATACAAAAGCTCCGATCTGCCAGCCGTTAACGCAGCGCCACCCCACAGGAGCTTTCTGCGTTCATCTGCCCCTGAAGCCTGAACGCTGTCGTTCGCCGCTTCGCCCGCGGTCGTTCGCTAATTCGTCGTCGATCGCACCTTTGCACGCCGGCGTCGTCGCCCCCGTCCGCGACCCTTTCCGGGGATCACGGGGGCCGCGTCAGCCTCCTCCGCCGTAACCTCCGCCGGTGCGCGTGCGGCAGGCGTCTCGGAAGCGGAGGCCGCCACTCGCAAAGAGAAGACTTGGAGGTTCGTCGCGTCCGCGCCCCCGAGCAGAAGCGACATGAGCTTGAACTTGTGCTCCCCGGAGGAGGTGCCCGCGCTGATGTGGAGATGAACTCGACAACAGCCGTCGGCCTTATCGGCGGCGCGGCGCGCCGGGCGCAGCGGCAGCCGACGCACGTCCGTCACCGACACGCCATCCTTGATGTCGTGCGCATCAATCACATCGGGAGTGCACGAGCACTGGCCGTCGCAATGGAGACGCGCACGCCCCATGTGCTCATATGAGCGTAGGAAGCCCAGCCAGAGCACTTGCGGGGGTTTGGTGCGTGCCCCTTCCGTCGGCCACGGCAGGCAGAGCGAGAGTGACTTGCCAACCCCAACAGCAAGGTAGCCCAGCTTTCCCTTGCCCCGGCCCTCGTCAGTCAGGTTGAAGCCTCCCAAATCCGAAGCCTCGACGTAACGAGAGAGCATCTCGCCACGCGCGCACACGCTCGACGCCATCGCGAAGCCCTCGGCGCCGTAGTAGGGCGTCGGCAGCACCACGGCGGCGCTCGCGGCGGCGCTCGGGCCCGATGGCCCCACCAGCGCGTTCGCCGCCGTGCCCGCGGCAGCGCTGACCGACGGCAGCACCACGGCAGCGCTGGCCGTCGCTCCGCGGCAGCCGTCGGCGGTGATGTCGGCGGTGCTGGCGGCAGCGCCACGAGCATACGTGGGCGAAAGGAGGCGGTGGAGGATGAGCTGTGCCAGAAAGGTGTGCCCCACACCGTTCGGGTGCTTGCAGTCGTTCATAAACGTCGGGATCGCGATCACGCCCGCGCGCACCTGATGAGGAAGGTCATCAGAGGTCACCAGAGGTCACCAGAGGTCATCAGAGAGGCATCAGAGGCATCATCAACGTCGGATCGCCATCACGCCCGCGCGCGCACCGCCCCAACGAGTGCAGCGCGCATCGAGACGAGCGGAACGTCGTAGTGCCTGCACAAGGCCGCGATCTCGTCCTCGTCGGCGGCGAGGTTGTCGGGCTTGCCCACGTGGTTGATCTTGCCCATGGTCTGCGCCGCCCATTGCGTCCGATTGCGCGCCATATCCAACGGCCACTTGCGAGACCAGCACTTGTCAGTGCGCCCGTCGTGGGGCCGAATAGCGCGCCAGCGGTGCGCGTTTACGACGATGAGCGCGGGCGCGCGCGGGTGGGACAGCAGCTTGCGCAGTAGCCGCTCAAACGACGCCGGTGAGCGATCCGTGTTCACCGCGTACTCGAGCAGCACGAGCTCGACGTCGGCGGCAAGGTGGTCGTGCACGCAGTGCTCCATGTAAGTCGGCCCGGTGCCGGGCACGCCGCCGTTATGGTGTGCATGGCCGCCCGCCACCGGGAAGCGCTTGTTGAGCGCAAACGCCACCTTGCGGTGGTACAAGAAATCGGCCGCAGAGCCTGAGCCCGCCGCGTAGCTTGAGCCCGCCGTGATGGAGCCTCCCACGGCGCTCATGCTGACCCTGCGGCCGGCCAAGAGCGCAGCCCGCAAACACGAAAGGGGTGCGTCAATGCCGGCGTGCTCGATGCCACTCGCGACCAGCGACGAGTTGAGCAGCGTGTGAGCCTGAGGCCACACGCTGCGAAGCATGGCGTCGTCGATCAGGGTGCCCATTGTTTTGGGAGTGAATACAACCTATGGCTGTGAACGTCACGCGAACCCCCGGCATGTTCCTGCGCGCACCCTTCTTTCAACCCCCTCTTCACGCTGACCTTCACGCGTCACTACCTCGCCTTTTCGCCCTCTCCGCGCGCCGCCCCTTGTGGACATCATGGCAAGGACCATGGTGCTCGTAATGACGCTCAGCTCCGTGTCGGTGCTGCTCTTGCTGGCGGGTAACCAGCGACCTACGACCACGTTCCGCGACTACCGGCCCGCGGCGTCCGAGATCTGGGCCACGGCGGCAGTCGCAGTGAGCAGCGCGGGCGACACGTTGACAGAGGCGGCGGCAGGCGCGGTGTCCGCAGCGTCAGAAGCCGCACAAGCCGCCGTCGATGCCGCGAGCAGCGCCTTCACGCCGGGCACTGCCTCGACGAGCGAAGATCCAACAAAGGCGGCGATCTTGGGATTCGCGGCATCCGAGGCTCAGCGGAGCCGCGGCTCGACTGAGAGCGCGGCCGACGACCCGGCGACGTGGTGCCGCGCGGCGGCGCGCGAACACGGCGTGCAAGTCGGCGTGTCATGGGGCACACTCAGCGAAACGCAGCAGCGCGAGTGGACGGACAACCGTTGCGACCAGCGGGTGCGACCAGCACGTGGATGGGGCGAGGGCACAAGCGCGACCTCCCCGGCCGGCGCCGCTGACGCAGCGCCGTCCGGCGCGGCCGGCACCGCGGTCGCGGGCGCTTCGGCGTGCAATCGCGACCATTCGAAGGCGCTGCAGCCGACGGACCTCCTGTGCCGCGTGCCCGTGGGCGAGCTCGCCTTTGTCTCCCTCGCCAACGCGGCGTACGGCGAGCTCGCCATCAACTGGGCGCTGCTACTGCTGCCGGTGCTCGAGCGGGTAGGGCACGGAGATCGAGCGGTCATCGCGTCGCTCGACGCCGAGGGCGTCGCCATGTTCACGAAGCGCAAGCTGCCCACGATGTCGACGTCGGGCTTTGGCGGCATCACCTTCGACACGCGCGGCGCGTTCAAGGGTCAAATGGATGGCTTCCGCTGGCGTACGGGTGCCTTCCGAGAGTATGGTGTGACCAAGGCAGCGGTCATCATCTGGCTGCTTCGCAGTGGGCGCGACGTGTGCATGTCGGACGTGGACGCGGCGTGGATCTCGACGCCGTACGCGCTCATGCAAACGGTCCCCGAGGCTGACGTGCTTTCGGGCACAGATTGCTTGCATGTGCCTTGGGACGCTGACCGGAGTCCGCGCAAGAACACGGTCAAGAACTGCGGCCACCAGTCGGGGAGCGATGCGTCCGCATGGTTCAACACGGGGGTGATGATCTTCCGAGCGCGCGCACGCACGATCGACTTGATGATCGAGTGGCGCGACTTGATGGACTCCATCAAGGGCGATGCCCAAATCGATGACCAGCTCACGTTCAACCAACTCATCGGCACTGTCTGGGCCCAGGGCAGGAACCTCAAGGATCGGTTCAAGCAATTTTACCCGCTCAAGCCGGCCAGCGCGGACGGTAGAGTCGTGTTCGATGGGAACGGGACGCGGCGCGTGCACGCGGTGCCCGCGTCCGCCTTTTGCTCGGCGCACGTGTACCATGTGCAACAGTCCGCTGACCCGAAGGCCTGCCTGGTGCTTCACCTCACGTTCGTTGAGGGCTGGCCGAAGAACCCAGCCAAGTACTGGCGACTGCGCGAGGCCGGGCTTCTCGCGGTGCGTCCCGAACCATTCGATGGCAAGTACCTCTCGTTCACGCCGCCGCAGCCGCGCTTGATACCTCCCGAGCGCCAGCTTCCGGATCCGCCGAAGACGAGCGACGGCAAGGGATGGTCGGTCGCCAACGCGCTGCTCTGGTCGCCACGGCTCGCCGCGCATCTCCACCTCATCGACCGACACATTGCGGCGCTGCGCAACGCGATCGGGATCGCGAGAGCTCTTGGCCGACAGCTTGTCATGCCGCGGATGCTCTGCCTGTGCGAGCGCGCGGAGGGCCCCACCGCCATCCTACCCCAGTGTACGATTGAGGGTGCGTCGACACCGGTGCCCCACGTGTGTCCTCTTGAGTCGGTGTACGACGTGGCGCGCGTCGAGAACATCTGGCACCGCAACTACCTGCAGCTGCGCCCGTGGACCTTCCTGAACAATACCATCCACCCCGCGCCCACCGGTTCGCGTCCTTTCGACCTCGCCGCCGATGTGCTCACCGTCCGCTGGCACGCGGAGGGGGTGGCGGCGGCAGCCCTCTCGAGCGACAGAATTAGGGAACATGCGGCCTCAACCAAGGAGCTCACCATCGCTCGCGGCCTCTCCGACGTGCAGCTGCAGCAGGCGGTGGCGGAGGCTGGCGTGTCGGACGCGCGCGTCATTCACTTGGAGAGCGCCGAAGGGGTCTTCGGTGGCTTCGAGGCCGTCGGCGCCACCAATGACTTCCAAAAAGCGATCATGAGCGACCTTCTCGGCGGTTGGAGTGCGACTTGGTGCTGCACCAGCTGGAACAAGCCGGCGGGCACTCTCAAATTCAAGCGACCGCTGGTGCTGCCCTCTGGGCGGGGGGCGCGCGGACCCAAAGTCGTGCACGACTTACCCGAGAAGCGCGAGTGCTACTGGCAAGACCAGAGCGACTGCAACCTCATCTAGTCGCCACGGGCGTCGCGCGCGCCGCCCCTGTGCTCTCGAGTCTCGTGCGCAGGGCAGAGACACACTTGGATCGGAAAGCCGCGCACGGTCTTCAACCTACTGGTAGGGACCAAAGGCGCGTCGCGACGAGCGCCCAACGACGAGCCGGGCGCCGATACGTACCGTAGTCAATCGTTTAACAGTCGGTCGGGTGTGTCTCAGACGCACGGTCGTCGGTCGACGGTTCTCGGAACGGAACTGTCGGCGGCCTCGGCGTCGGCCGTCGCGCGCGCGCGGCGCGGCAGCCCCAGCGGCGCGAGAGCGGGTGTGGCGAATCGTATTACATTTCGCCCATAATAAATCATCGTATTATCGGCGTTATCCCTGCGGGTGCCCCCCCTCCCCGCCCGTCATGCCCCGTACCCCCTCGCCGAGCCCGCGCCCCGGCGATCGGGACGGTGAACGCTAGAACGTAGAACTAGAAGTACATCTCAACACTCACCAATCAAATAGCTTCCAATCCATCCACCACATACGACGACGGCACCACCTTCAAATCCCCCACTGCACACCCCTTCATCGTCCTTTACGGCAGCTCGTTCAGATCAAACTCACACTCACCGGTGTGGCGTTGGCGCCTCGGCCGCATATGTTGTACACGCGCAAGATATGCTGCCCAATGCCCGTGCTACGCCACGCAGCGACGCGTGCTCGGCTTTCTTCGTCCTGACTGAGCCACTGACTCCACACCGCGTTAAAGCGGCCGTCGCAGTAGCCAGATGGCATCACGCATGGCGCCAGAATGGCGGCGATCGCAATGTCCGCAGCCCCGGCTGTCGCTCCGCCAAAGAATGGCGTCTCAAGTGCTGCGAGCTGCTCTCCCAGCTGGCGCAGC
The DNA here is from genome assembly GCA_001275005.1 of Chrysochromulina tobinii. NCBI lineage: Eukaryota > Haptophyta > Prymnesiales > Chrysochromulinaceae > Chrysochromulina > Chrysochromulina tobinii. The sequence continues at coordinate 8,106 of JWZX01003074.1, forward strand.
CCCGCGTTCAGCTCGTCCTCAACCTGCGCCATGTGTGCGGCGTCCTCGAGGCGCATGCTCTTCTTCATCGAGGCTCCAAACGGCCCACCGATCCATTTCCAGCATATCTTCCACAGCCGACCTGTTTCGAATGTCAGCAGCCCATCCCACACATTCTTATTCGCGGGCTTGAGCAGGCCACGATATGCCATGGAGCGAGCATACGCACCCAGTTTGGTATCCAAGAGCTCCTTGAGCTCCGGAGTCAGGCCATCCATGCTCCACCCAACTTTCGACGCACTTGCGCTGAGGATGCTCCACGAGTCAACGAGGATGGTGCCATCCGGCATGGCGCACACAGGGACACCAGTCGGTGACCCTCCAGGCGGCCCGCCAGGCTTGCCTGGCATCATCCTCGACGACGTCGAAATGTGAGTCCCACCGTTTCCAAAGCGAAGCGCTAGCGTTGGAAGCACGTGTGCGCCTGGGGGGCATGCAATCTCGTCGAATGGTCCACATGCGGCCATACTCCACCGGGCAAGTTCACAGAAATTGGAGTATGGAATTGTGACCAGCTGAGGTCGCTGCGTTTCCACCGCGCGCGCCAAGAGGTCTGGCTGTGTGGCTTTGGCGATCCTGGGCAACATCGCGACCACGGCTCGTGGATTTGCCGACGCGCCGCTCGCGAGGGCACAGCCTGTGTGTGGGAGCAGATCTCCGTCAGATCTCCGACGAGTTTCGAACTAGTTTCGTCGCGAGGCGATCCCCACTGAGAACCGTGCAGTGTCGTTAAAATCGAACGAGTACGCGTATGGCCCGCGGCCCCAGCACCACACCCAAACAATGACACTCCACTGTCGCGTCTGTCGTGTTAACACGTTCACTCCACAGGGGCCAAACTGGCCGCGACGACGACACGTCTTTCAACATGTGTGACATCGACATCAGATCGGATGAAAAGGAAAAGCGTGCTGTGTTTGCTGTTTCGAGTCACACACGTATGTGGGTATGCGTTCTCGTACCGAGAGGGTCCCTATTTTACAGAGGGGGCTTCCGACGTGTTTCTCGCATGCACGCCCCTGCCTTAGCCCATGCTCACCCCGACCCCTACCCGACCCCCGCTATTCCCCCGAGCCCAAACGGAACAAGCAGTGCGGCGTGCGCCCCCAGCAATCGAGAAAGCCGGCGCGGACCCATCATGAGAGCCGCAGACTCATCATGAGAGCCGCAGACCCATCATGAGGTCGAAGGCCATGCGATGATGTCGCCAGGCTGCACCGGCATCGTGCGCAGCCCATCGATGACTGTCTGTGCACGCTCGAGCTTCTCTATGAGGGCCACGCACTCGGCACGCCGTCGAACGGCGCTCTCCTCCTCTTGCAGCATCTCACCGAACTGGTCTTCGCGGTACAGTTCCATGATCAGGTCCTCTTGCAGGTTGGCGCGCACCTGAGCACCCGAGAAGGGCACAGAGCTACCATCACTCTCAAGGGCACACTCATGGACAATCGGTCACACGCGCCCAATCGCAATCAAGGACAATCAAGCGCCCAATCGCAATCAAGAACAATCAAGGACAATCAAGCGCCCAATCGCAATCAAGGACAATCAAGCGCACCGCATTGACCAGAAAGTGCATGATGGCCTTGGGCACCGAGTCGAGCAGGTTCTTGCGCACGATCCCGTAGTACGAGATGAGCAGCGAGCGGATGATCTCCGTCTCGAGCTGCTCGCGAGATTGCTCTCGAGATTGCTCCCCAGCAGCCCCAGCAGCACGCCCGCCGGCGCCGTACTGGGCACTCAAAGGGTTGTAGCTGTGGCTCGTCGACTCGGCGCCGTACTGAGCGCTGCCGTTGAGCGCGGCGGAGAAGAGCGAGTCCCTCTGCCGCCGGTCGGGCTGAGACGGGGGCGCCGTCGCAGGCGCTCCGCCGAAGAAGCCGCTAATGAAGGTTTCCGTGTCTTTAAGCATGGGTGGTGGCGGGGGTGGTGGGGGGGGCGGCGGCAGTGGCCGTTGCTGCGTCAGTGGCACAGGCACAGGCGCTGGCGCGCCCCCCGCGGCGGCAAGGAAGGACTGCGCGATGTGGCGCATAGCACTGGCACCGCCCACAAAGTCGGGATGCGCCGTGTTGAGGTATGCGAGCTCGATGTCCATCAGGTTGCGCACCTGGACGAGGCACCAGGAGCGCCATGCGTGGGCGGTGACTTGGACACCATCGAGTGAGGCACTCAGCGGCACTCCGCGGCACTCCGCAGCACTCCGCGGCACTCAGAGCCACCCAGCGGCACTCCGAGCCACTCAGATGCAATGGCATCGGCGAGCTCACCATCTCGGCACATCCGGTGAATTCACAGGCACACGGGAGCACAGTGCCATCTCGGCGAGCTCACCATCTCGGCCGCCTTCTGCTCCCGACGCGAGAGCGACCTTTCCCCACAGGCCTGGATGCGCAGCTGCAGGGCCGCGTACCGGCTCACCGGCGGCGGCAGGCAAGCAGGCAGCAGCCGCATCATCTCAGCAAGCACGAGCTCAACTGCCTTGAGGCAGTGAGGGCGCAGCAGCTGGATTTGCTGTCGGGCGAGGCTCTCGAAGGCCCCCTCGGGCACGAAGAGGGGCGTGCGCGTGCCGGTCGCCTGCCGTATGGCGCGAGCGATGTCGGCCTCGCTCAGGCCATAGCATGCGTCGACGCTCCGCATGGCCTCATGGAACTGCGTACGGAAGACGTCGTTGATCTTTGCCCCCCCAAGCAATTCACCGGATCCCCGCGCCGCATCCTGCACCATCACCGAGGTGCCGTCCAGCGCCTCAGAGTAGTTGGTGCAGAACTTGTGAATCATCTGCAGCACGAAGGCGCCCTGGTGCGAGCGGCCCTCGAGACGCTCGTCGCCAAAGTCCCTCAGCTCCGCACGCGCGCTCGAGAGGCTGCCGCTCACCTTTTGATGCAGAGCCGGAAGCGTCGCACGCACGTGCGAGAGAAGCAGCTCGTTGAGCCGGTGCGCAAGGTACCTGATGAGCGAGATATGGACGAGATATGGATGAGATATGGATGAGATATGGATGAGATCATACTCAAGGAATGTCGATCCATGGCGATCGTTGGTAACCAACGGCAAATCCAAGGCAAACACTAAACAACCCATTGCAGTCACCGAGTGCTCATCCTCGCGGCGACCGATGAGGATCCGCCTCAATCAAAGGCCATCATCCGTAGCAATCACCGTGAGCCCATCCTCGCGGCGATCGACTGGTACTGCGGGTGGTTGGCAAAGAACCTTGCCTCGTGCTCGCGCGCGGCCTGTGGGGACTTGCCGTCGAAGAGGTCTTGCTGCGAGCGGTTGACGACACCGACGAAGCCGCGCTTCAGAGGGATCACGCGCCCTTGGAGCACCGCCAGCGCGTCCGTGCCCGCGTCCATCAAATCCAGTTTCGTCAATACGCCGATCGTGCGAAGCCCCTCGGGGTCCACACGCCGGGCGAGCTGGATGGCATCGGAGGTGGCGAGGTCCGCATTGGCCGCCGAGACCGCAAGGATCAACGACTCCTCCGGCTCGATGTACGTGAGCGCCATGGCGCGCAGCTGCTCCTCGATGTTCGCGGGCTGGTCGGCGATCGGTACCTTGGTCATACCGGGCAAGTCGACCAGCGAGAGGTCGACCACGTGTGGGGAGTAGATGGCGAGCCGGATCGGGTCCGCCGACACGCTCTTCGACTTGCCGAGCTTGCGCTCCGTCTCGGCCTCGATCTCGGCGCGGATGGCCTCGAATGATGTGAAGCGCCGGCCCGGCGCGTGCAGAAACTCACCCCATTCAACAGTCGCCCCTTCGTCAGTCGCCGAGGCGGTATCACCGTCCGCGGCAGTGCGCACCAGCTGCAGAACGAGCGGACGTCGCGTCACGATGCCTGTGCCACGGGGGAGGAAGTCGCGACCTACGAAAGACTCGAGAACCGACGACTTGCCGCTGCTCTGGCTGCCGATGACGACGATCTGTGGCAGCTTCGGGGCCTGCGCTTGACCACCACTCACAACCAGAACGTCCTGCAGTTTGTTCAAGACCTGCAGCAGCGGAGGCTCCTGTACCGGCTCCGGTCGCCGTTCTTGCGCTTCCATTTGTGTGTTTGACGCTCGATCGCGAGGACGAACTCACGTCTTTGGTGCACGCGCGCACACACGCACACGGGAAATGCCACGTTCGTGCTTTTACGTTGCCGCCGTTACCCGGAACTATGAACCTTTTTTGGACAAGTTTCGCGACCTAGGGGAGGTAATCCCCCCCCCTTCATCTCAGGTCCTGCCGCGCTTGGTGCCCTTGTCGGCCGCAACGGCGTCGTTTCTGCCCTCTGCAACGCCCGACGCTGCCGTGCCACCAACTGCTTCGCCGGTAGCCGCCACAGAGCCGGTGACCGCCTCTGCCCTATATCGTTGTTTCGGCTCGTCCAAGATCCTGACGAAACGGACGGGCGTGCCCTCCTGCAATCGCGTACCGTCGAGGATGGCGCTATTGTGCACGAAGAGGTCGACGCCGCCCGCACGAGGGCAGATGAATCCATAGCCCTTGTCGTCATTCCAGCGCGCGACCGTGCCTCCTTCCGTTGGCGGCCCCCCATGGCGCGCCTGTGCCGACGAGCGCTCAAGCTCCTCGAGCTTCTGTCGGGCATGTACGACAGCGAGCTCAGCCTGCCGGAGCACGTCACGCTGGGCATCCACTGCATCTGCTGCCTGATCGGCCTTCTTGCGCGCATCCATTGCCCTCTGCTTCTCCGACGCCTCCCACTCGGCCGCAGCGCCGGCTGCGGCGGCGGTCGCGGCGCGGAAGACGGCGGCGGCAATAGCGTGCTGGCGCGACAGATGCCCCGGAGGTGGTACCGCTGGAGCTGGCACCGCTGGAGCTGGCACCGCTGGAGGTGGCATCGCTGGAGGTGGCATCGCTGGAGGTGGCATCGTGGTTCTCGGCATGCCGCTGACCGGAGCAACAGGTGGCTGCTGGTAGGCAGGCGGTGCCAGGAAGGTTGTGGGTGGCAGCTGATGGTGGCCTCGAGGCTGGTAGCCGGTCGACGGACGATAATCCTGGGGAGGCTGGTAGCTGGGCGGTGGCTGGTAGCCCGGCGGCGGCTGAAAGGGTGGCGGTGGCTGATGGGTAGGCGGATGGCTCAACCTGCCTGGCTGTTGGCCGCTCGTGGGCGGATGCAGCTGTGCTCGAGGCGGGTAGCCGGTCGACGGACGATAATCCTGGGGAGGCTGGTAGCTGGGCGGTGGCTGGTAGCTCGGCGGCGGCTGAAAGGGTGGCGGTGGCTGATCGGTAGGCGGATGGCTCATACTACCTGGCTGTTGGCCGCTCGTGGGCGGATGCAGCTGCGGTCTAAGCAGCTGTGGCTGTGGCTGTGGCAGATGCGGCGGCACGCGGCGAGGTGCAAGAGAGCCGCGCGAGAGGCCCTGTGCGACACGCTGGATCCTGGCGACTGTGGTTCGAGAGTGTGAAGATTAGTGTGAACTGGCATAACTACTCGGCCCCCGGGGGTAGTCGTCGTCGCTTTGTCGGAAGTCTACATGTGACGTGTGGATCGAGTGAGGATCGAGTCGTTCGCGATAGGATATCAGAATGATCAATTTCCCGATCCTGCAGATTTTTTCCGAGATATAGAATTATGCAACCAATATCGGCATCAATCTCGGACCGTTTGCATTGTGGGCGGGGGAGAAAATGCGATCACGCAATCTTTCCGGCCTGGCGCATGGCGTTCATGCACCGCTCGACCGCGACGATCCGCCTGCACTTCAGCCGCCTATCCAGCCCGCTGAACGGCGCCTGCATTCGTCCGCTCTCGAACTGGCCCACGCACTTCAGGCATTCGAGGGTGCTGCATCCTCCGCATGTCAAGCCGACACTCACAGAGATAGCGAATGAGGTGTGCACGCCGCGCCCTGCTCGGAAGTATATGCGAGCACACGTCTTGCTCATTGCACTCTGCTGCCCCGTTTGCTATAGCGTGATATGGCCGATCACACGGGTCGTCAACAGAACCATATCTGGAGCGAGGCCGAGTTGGCGAAGGCTCTCGCAACGGCGCAAGATCACCACACGCCCATCACACTGCCTGACAAGCTCGCCTACGGCGTCATGTACTACGGCTTATACCACCCGTTCAATTTCATCACGGGCTACACCAAGAACGATCCGTCCCCGCGGGCAATTGAGTGGCGCCTCATCGTCCTCGAGTCCTTTGCTGGAGTGCCCGGGTTCGTCGCCGCCGGCTTCCGTCACTTTCGCTCGCTGCGATCCCTGCGGCGCGACCACGGCTGGATCCACACCCTTCTCGAGGAGGCCGAGAACGAGCGGATGCACCTTTTGGTGTGCCTGACGATGTTTAAGGCTGGGCCCATTACCCGACTCATGGTCGTGGGCGCCCAATTTGCATTGAGCCCTTTCCTCTTTCTCACGTACATGATCTATCCAAGGGTAATCCAAGGGCGGTGCATCGCTTCGTCGGCTACCTCGAACAAACAGCCTGCACCACCTACAAGAACGTCATCGACCACGTCGAAACGCCAGGCACGCGCCTGCACGAGGCCTGGTCCGACCTTCCCGCGCCCGAGATGGCCAAAGGGTACTGGAAGCTTTCGGACGACGCTAAGTGGGTGGACACCCTCAAGTGTATGTACGCCGACGAAACCCACCATCGGGACGTCAACCACACCTTTGCGGACATGGACACCGACGATCCCAACCCCTTCATCACGAAGCACCGCGAGGACGCCGTTCGCGCGTGGAAGATCAGAAACGACTCGGCAAGCTCGTCCTCTGGCGTTGCCAAGATGTGAGAGTGTAGATGTTCCGTCCCCTCTGATCCGTCGGCGTTCACCTTGGGACATGTGAGAGCTGGCTTCAGCTGCGCGGCCAAACGCGAGGCGAGTGGACGGCTGCCACACTGATCACTCACGCGATACGGTCCTCTATGTATATGCGTATATGCGCCTTCCAGTCGGGCGTTGCTGGCGATTCCCACAGAAAGTGCGGGACCTCTAAGCGGTCCTTGCATGAGGGTGCCCGCGGGCAGTGAGTCGCCCGGCCGGGGCCGCCGGCCGGGCATGAGCTAGGCATGAGCCAACGGTACCTATTGGCTGAGCCAACATCGAGAGCCAACAGTACTCATTGGCTGGAGTGCACCGTCGGCGCTACATGTACGTTAATAGGAGGTTGTGTGATAGATACGCGGAGCGTGTCTGTGGGGAATGTGAGGGGTAGGCGTTCGATTGAGGAGCGAGTTTCCGACGCGTGTCGCGTGGCTTGCTTGTGCCCGACTGTGAGAGCGTGGCCTGCGGTGTTACCCTAGTGTTACCCGCAAGCAGTGTGAGCTGACTGAGACTAATTTGTCTCGAACTTGCCGGTGGTCGTGCGTCTTGCCGAGATGGCATTCTAACGTGAACGTGAACGTGAATGTCTCGAACTTGAACAGTAACTTTCTAATCACTAGGGACACTATAGGCAGAAGAAAGGCGGGCTCAGCACAGAAGGCCGCGGTTGGAGTACGGTCGGTAGTGGTGTGCCGAATCAAATCATGCATCCACTAGCTACGGCGTCGCTCCTCCTGCCCTCGCTCCTATCGCCGCACTGCCCCACATGCGCAGCCTCGCGCCAACGGATTTCGATCCTGTCGATGGAGGTGCATGAAAACGAGTCTTCCGGCCCGGTCCAAGTGTTGGTTCAGCCTGCCGACCCGGATCCGATGGACCGACTCATGGAAGTGGTCACCACCTCCGGGAGCGGAGCTTATGGCATCATGTTCGGCTGCGTCGTCATCGTCGCCCTCCATTCTCTCATGGCCTTCGGCACGCTCACCGGCATTTTCCTCGACAGCTCGATTGCGCGCGACCTTGCCTTGCCGGTCGAGCTGGTCGCCCTGAGCAAATCGCTCGTGTTCTTCGGCTGGATCCCTGGCGCGCTGCTCGGCGGCCCCGCGGGCGATCGCCTCGGGCGCAAACGTGCGGCCGTCCTCTTTTCGTTGGTGGCCTCGGTCGGCCTGCTCGCGACGGGCCTCACACCCGCCGGCTCGTGTGCGGCACTGCTCGGCTCGCGGGCGTTGACTGGCATCGGCATCGGCGGGATGTACGCCCCGAGCTTCACGTTGCTCGTCGAGAGCAGCGATCCAAATCGCAAGGGCTCGATCGCGACCACGTGGACTTGGGGGTATGTTGCCGGCGTCGCAATCCTCTGCGGACTGCACTACGGGACGAGTGCACTTCTGAGCTGGGACTGGCGGGCCGAGATGCTGCTGCTTGGGGCATGGGGGATCACCTTCGCGCTGGTGACGCAGATGCTCGTGACCGAATCTCCAAAGTACCTGATCGCGAGCGGAGCTACCACTGAGGGCCTCGACTCGGCCAGGTGCGATCTCCCTTGATTGCATGTGATTGCCTCTGATGGGAGGGTCTCGACTCGGCCAGGTGCGATCTCCCTTGATTGCATGTGATTGCCTCTGATCGGAGGGTCTCGACTCGACCAGAACTATGGGCCAGTGGAATGGAGTCGACGTGGACAGCTTCCTCGCGTCGGACCCGTTCCTCGCCAAGCTACGCGACGCCGAGCGAGCTTGCGACAGGTCCAAGGCTGCCTATGGCGACACTATCTCGCTCTCTGGCGCGGCCGAGGGGCGCACGGATGATTCCGCGTCATCATCCGAGGCTGCCTGCACGGCCTTCGCCACCGAGGAGTACTCCTGGATGGACCTCTTCGCGCCAGGAGAGGCCGGCCTGCCTCGCACCCTCACGTTTGCTGTCATGGAGATCGCGTACAACATGGCGTTCTATGGCATCATCTTCTCGGCTGGCGCGTTCAGCGACCAGGTGCGATCTCCCTTGATTGCCCCTGAGTGCCCTTGATTGCCCTTAATGACACACGGCGCGTTGAGCGACCAGTTGCTCCTCAACCTCGTGCTGCTCGCCGCCGCTGACCTACCGGGCTCGACGATCGCGGGCTCCATGTGCGACACGGTCGGAGCGAAGCTGACCGCCCTCCGCTTCTTTGGCGCGGCGAGCATGTGCGTGCTCGCGTTTGCGGCGTTTGAGGCCTGGGCGGCGGCGGGCGGGGCGGAGATGGCCGCGACGATGCCCCTACCGATACATCTGGTGCCGGCCGCGCTCTCTCTCTTGGGAAAGTCTCTGTGCAGCGGAGCCTTCACAGCGACCATGCTCCTCTTCAACGAGAACTACCCTGTGATGCTCCGCTCGGCCGCCCTCGGCAGCGGCTTGATGTTTGGCAAGATGGGCGCCTCTTCGGCGCCCCTTCTCGCCACCGCCTTACCCCTCTTCGCTGTCCTCGGTCTCTCCGGGGGAGCCCTCCTCGCCGCCACGGCGTGCGTCTCGACGCTCCCCGAGTCCCAGGTTCAGCCAGCTTCGGGCGAGATCCGATAGAGTGTATTTGAAATGACAAAATTCCTTCAAAATGTCACGCCAGCCCCCTGGAGAGCGTGGGGGGACCGCGACGAAACTGAGTCTGACTGACATCCGCTGCCCGCCCGCAACAGCGCGAGACAAAACTCGACGGTTAACGGTGTTTTCCAACAGTTGAGGAGCTGTGAAATGTTTTCTCACAGCTCCTCAAGTTCGAGCAGCTGTGAGTTTCATTCTCACAGCTCCTCGCAACTTGTAGCACCTGTGACTGTAAAAACTCGCAGCTCGACAACTTGAGGAGCCGCGAGTTTTAATCTCACAGCTGCTACAACTGTTGCGAGGAACTGTGAGAAAACCTCTTAAAAGGTTCACAGCTCCCTCTAACATTGAGAGGCAGTGAGAATGAAACTCACAGCTGCTCAAAGTGTAGGAGCTGTGAAAATAAAAACTCACAGCTGCTTCAATGTTCCGACGAGCTGCGAGAAAAGCCACAAAAATACTCACAGCTCCTCGACTTTGAGCAGCTGTGAATTCTGCTTTTGGAGCTCGTCAAGTCGCAAGATGCCGCGCGAAGCTCACGCGCGCGAGCACGTCGTTCGCAAACATGCGACGCCGTGCCCTTCTGGGTCTCCTGGGAGGTGTCTTGGGGTGAAGGACCTGTGAAGTGGAAAAAAGCGGTCTCGCGAGACCGCCTTATTTTCCATTTCATCAGCCAACCACCCAGAATTCATCGGTCACAAAATCCAGAATTCCACAACTCCGTGACTGATGAAATGGATAATTAGCTGACTGTCAGTCGTGAAAGAGAACCTGAGTTGCTCCGTTCCAGCTGGAGCGAAAAACTCAGACTTGAGCAGCTGCGAAAAACATCACAGAAAATATTCACAGCTCGACTCAACTTACCAAGAGCTGTGACAATTCGACTCACAGCTCA
>JWZX01003075.1:0-18777 GCA_001275005.1 Chrysochromulina tobinii
TAGTAGAAGTCCGCAGTTTCGTTGGATTTTGGCTTCTATAATAGGAAGCCACTGCCCGGTCGCTGCTCTGGGGCAGGGAAATGCAAGGGTCACGCGTCTCGCGTGTCTCGCTCGCTCGGCGAGAGAAGCCGAAAAATGGGCAGTTCAACGTGCACTAGTACCTGCTAAACTCTCTGGCGGATGACCGACGCGCGATACGGGGAGCGCGTTACGACGGGATCCCTGACCGGGACCGAGCCTCACTGCCGTGCCGTGCTATCCTGCTGCTATCAACGTCGAGAACCACGTGGGTCACCCATCCAATACTCGGCCGACGCGTGGCGCTCCCCGCCCGCCGACGTTGGCATGGCCGCTGCTCCTGCTCCTGTTGCACCTGCCGCCGTACGCATCCCCCCGCGTGCGCTGCGACGCATGGCCACGATGTGGCTCGAGAAGCTCGAGTGGTGTGAACCCATGAAGGTGCGCGCGCGGCTGCAAGCGAGCTGTTCCGCGATGGTGGCATACACAAAGCCCGTGTCACACCCGAAAGCGGTGCCATTCAGATGCCGGGGCGACGCAGCGCGTAGCCCAGCCGCTCTCAGCTTCTCCACCAACCCTTCCAATGTCTCGTGACGTACGTTGGTGAGGAGTAGCACATTGCGCGCCCTCACGTGCTGAGCGAGCGGCTTGATCCAGCGGTTCGCCACCTCGTCCGCGCCCAGCGTACTGCTGGTCCGCCAGCGCACCAGCTTCGTCGGGTGATGGAAGTCCTCGCCGCGCCAGTGCACGCATAACGTCTCGTTGCGGGCGAAGCCGAGCGCTCGCTCCAACTGGCGCTCCATGCGCACGACCTCATCAGTGGGGCGCGGAAGCTCACACAGACCAAAGAACGGGCCGAAGGCCTCGTTCGCGAACAGCGAAAACGCCTCGGCCAGGTACACATCCTCGCCCGGTGGAAGCAGTGCGAGCGATGAGGGCTCGTTGTGATTGTGAAAGTCTCGGAGCTGGTCGGGCGTGACGCTCACGGTGCGCACGAAGCGGAACGTGAGCTGCGAGCGCAGCTCGTCGTCACCCGACAGCTCCTTCGCGCATGGACTGCGCTCGCCGTCCATGCGCGCTGGCTTCTGACCTCTCGGCGTGACGCTCAGGCAGATAACGGGCCGCGCCCAAGTCGTGAGTGGCAGGTCCCTCGGCTCCAGCACTGGTGGATGAGGCGTGCCAGGGACTGCTGCCGAGCAGCGCGCTAGGTCGCGCGGCTGTAGCATCTTCGTTAGCAAAAAAGGAAGCACCGCTTGCCGCTGCGACGGGATGTCTTGGCGGGCTGAGCATGCCTGCGGGCCGTAGGGTGAGGTGTGACACCAAGGAACCACAAGCCGACGACCAATGCGCTCGGCGACCAGCCGTGCCACCTCGACCGTGAGTACGCAGTTGGTTTGGCGACCCTGCCGAGTCGAGAAGAAGAGCAGCGGCTGCCGTGTGGGCGTCGCCGAGGCACGTGGTTCCCCTGGGACTCCCATTCGCGTGTCGACATCGAAATCGATGAAGGGTATAATGTGTTGTGTTGAGCGAGACCTGATGCTCTCTCGATAATACCCCCTGAGTGCTGTACACCATGCGGGTACATTCGGGTTCGAGGTGCACGTTGTCCGGTGTGCCATCTCCATACTGCATACAAACTTAGCCGATCCCAGCTCACAGGTCCCAGCTCGTTCCCTCTGGCTCATGCTGTTCCACTCGAACGCATCGCCGGCAGGGTCACGTGGGCGTATCCCCTTGTCTCAGACATCCCCTCTCCTGAGCCGCCGCCGCTCGAGAGATCTAATTGTAGAGCTCATCAAGAGGCGATCTTGATCTCGCCGCACGCGATGCGCGCGCCGGCGTTTCCGGTGACCTTGCTGGCCTTCCCGTTCACTGGCGGCGAAGGCTGCGAGTTGTCACCCTTGCCAAGGTCGTCTGGGTCGGCATGCACCATCATAGAGCGACCGACGACAGAGTACGGGCCCGAGAGCTTGATCAAGTGGTCGATGATCACTCCTTCCGCGACCCCGTCGGCATCGGCGACGATGTTACCTAAGTCACCGACATGGCGATCCTCGTCCGTTGGCGCACCGTGATTCTTGTTGAACGGGTTGTAGTGCGGCCCAGCACTCAGGCAGCCGTTGCTGAAATCAGCCTTTTCGTGCACGTGGAAGCCGTGGGCTCCAGGAGTCAACCCCGTGACACGATAGGTGATCTGGCAAGTGTCGTTTGGCAGCATAGCCATGGTTATGACACCTCGGCACATGTTGCCAGCGTCGCAGCTTTTATCGCACGGTTTGCCCTGAGGCGTAACCTCGCACGTTGCTTTCTCCCTAGCCAGGGCAAAGATCAGTTGAGTGCGGAGCTTTGTTGCAATGCTGTCGGATATGTCAACTGAGAGGCACTGCGTCTGCGTCGTGGCCGCCCAAGACGTCGCTGCGATGACGAGGCTAGCACCACTCGCGGCACGACGCACGATGGGATTTAGAGCCAGGCGTCGAGCGAACATGTGTATGAGTTTGTGTATGAATATGGGGTGATGTTTGACTCAATCACGTGCCATCACAACTTAGAACGTCTGCAAGTTTCAGTTCCCGGCTTTCTGAGTAGAGGTGCGCGACCAAACTTACCTGTTTTGTCTGTTTATGAAACGTCAAAACACTGCACCTACTGTACGGTGCAGTGTAAACACCGGCCGGCGCTCTCGGGATGGACGCCAACTGGGTCGTGCTGACACTGCTGGGCAGCCTGATATCAGCCATCGCTTCATCATCAGAGCCGTTAGCGTGCTCCTCTGGTCTCCAAGGAGATACCAATAGAGTGGGTTGTGCAAGCTTCTGCTCGCGCACATCACACTGTGGCCGTTGTCAATGCAGGAGCTGTGGGCTGTGCAACATGCGGCCACCGTCAATGGAGTCGCTGCCGCTGCTGAGGTCACCGCCATTCCCGTCCGCATTGCCACCGCCGCCACCACGCGTTTGCGAATCTGGGCTCCCGGGCGATAGCAGCATTGAAAAGTGCTCTTCGTGGTGCAAGGTGTCAGAGGCCAATAGTCATGCTGGGCACTGCAGTCGCTGCCAATGCAAGGCATGCATCCAGTGCCGCAAGACATCTGGCACAAGGCTGCCGAGTGAGGGCGCCAAGCCGTCTTCGCGCGACAGAGCGCATGCCACCGTGCAGTCCAGCGGCGCGGAGGTGAGCGTGAGAGGAGTGGCTCCACCAATAGCTGCGGGCAGCAGGACAGGTCAACCCAGCAGCGGCAAGAGCAGTCCAGATAGCGGAAAGCACGACGCACCGTCAGCGGATAAGCCCGCGTGCACACCCATGCACACGGGCGACAGCACCACCATTGGCTGCGCCTCGTGGTGCCGAGCCGCAGATTGCAGGCGATGGTGCAAGTGTTCGGGCTGTGCGAGCTGTTGGACGGCGGCGGGAGCGAATCGAACGAGCAGCTCTGTCAGCAAGGCTCATGAGAGCCCTGCACGCAGTGGCAGCAGCAGCGCCGGTGCCGGCGCCGGTGAGCACGAACTCGCAAGCCATGCTGCCAACCTGCCCGCCAAATCTGCAGGCTCGTCCATCACCAACGGCCAAGGGGACGTGGGCAGAAGCGGGGGTGCTCGCGTAGACGTCGGTGGGGCTCATCCAGCGCGATCACGGCGCAGCCCGCCAGTGAACACTGTGAGTCAGCCCGCCAACAGCACGCGCACCTCGGACACGAGCACGGGGCTGGGGAAAGAGCCCCGAAAGGCGAGGCACATGCACATGGTCGGCCTCTTTGGGATCCTTAGCCCGGGCACGTTTGCATGCGTGCTGGGCCTCGCTATTGCCATCGGCCGCCGGTACGCGCCGGTCACTCTGGCAAGGATCGCCGACCACTGCAATGCGTATCTGCCCAAGCGCTGTGCGGACGCAGTCAGCTCGGTGCTCCTAGTGACAGAGAATGGTGCCACAGCGGACGCCGAGGGGAGCACCCCGGGGAGCGCAACCCCCGCCAGCGCGCCGCCTCGAGTCAAATGGTACACCCAGCAGCGGGCCAAGACAGAGTCAGCTGCTGTAGATACACAGCCGATCAGTGCGTGGTTCACCTCTTCGGGACCGAAGACAGCGATTCATCACCGCTTGGAGAAAGAATCAGACTCTCCGCCAGCGGACGGATGACCCAGGGTAGACAGCAGCCGGCCGGACGAGAGCCCGCGGTGCCCTCAGCTTTCCATTGTTTTTTCTCCTTACCTAAAATGCTGTGAATTTCGTCTCTTCAGGGGGCGGCTAGTATACTTCTCCTGGCTGCCCCCTGGCGCGCCCATCTGGGGGTTCACCGTCCATGCCGGCGGGCGCGCTCCCTCCCCCGAGTACGAGTTCATACTGGGGCCTGCCGCTCTTTCTTTTATCAGGTTTTCTCTCAGCTCTCTGTCTGCATGTGTCTCATGGCAGGCCTGTATTGTATTGTACTGTATTCCCTTCACGGCTCTTGTTGCTTACTGTACAGTACGTGATGTGTGTTTTCTCGGAACACATGAAGAGGCTTTCCGGGGGCCTATGCCGCTCCGTGTCGGACTTCAGCAAGGGTGACAAGCTCGGCGAGGGCACCTATGGCAGCGTTTACACGGCGATCGACAAGGCCAGTGGCCAACGCGTGGCCCTCAAACGCGTCAAGCTTACTGGCGAGGGCTTCGAGCGTGAGGGAATGCCTCTCACGTCGCTGCGAGAGATCTCGCTGCTTCGCCAGTTGCAACACCCGAACATCATCTCCCTACTCGACGTCGTCGTCGGCAGCCGTGCCGACTCGGTCTTCCTAGTTTTCGAGTTTTGCGCCTTTGATCTCGCCCGGGTGATAGACACGATGGGCAAGCCATTTGCCCACGGTGAGGTCAAGTGGATGATGTCAGAGTTGGTCCACGCCGTCGAATACATCCATGCCAACCTAGTGATCCATCGCGACATCAAGATGTCCAACATACTGCTGGCAGCGGACGGTACGCTCAAGCTGTGCGACTTTGGGTTGGCGCGCGGCCGCTGCGCATGTGGCCCTGGCCACAGTGGCGACGGAGAAGCATACACCCCTCGCGTGGTCACCCTGTGGTACCGCGCGCCCGAGCTGCTGCTTGGCGCGACTCGATACGGGCCCGCCATCGATATGTGGTCAGTCGGTTGCATTCTAGGAGAGCTGCTGCTGCACCGGCCGCTCCTTCCAGCGTCGACGGAGATTGCACAACTCATTGCCATCTGCGACTTGATCGGCACGCCATCAGAGCGCATCTGGCCAGATGTGAAGGAGCTCCCCCTCTGGTCTAAGGTGCAGCTGCCGGCACAGCCGTACAATGACGTCGCCCAGACTTTTGCCAAAGTGAGGCCTGGCGAGGCGGCCATCGATTTGCTCACATATGGACTTCTCACCTATGATCCGAAGCAGCGGAGCTCCGCCACAGAGACCCTCAAGCAAAGATACTTTACGAGTGGGGTGCGGAGCGAGCGGCCGCGCAGCCATGCTGCCTTCCTCATGGACGAGATGCCCCACGCCAGCCTCGCCAAGCGGCAGCACGTGGGCGTCAGCAAGCTCGCCGTGTACGGCGGCGCTGGGGGCAACGGCGCCAGCCGCAGCAGCACACAGACGCACCCGGCTCCCAATAACCTAGGCGAGGGGACGGGGACCGACGCACCGCAGAACATCCGACTCCCAAGCCCTCGAGACGTGACAGCTGCAGGCGCACGCATGTGCTGATCCAGATGAGGAAGCAGGAATGTGGTAGCCGAGCACAGCCGACCGCCCGGCGCGGGGTCCGGAGGGGGAGGCGCGCGGGGCGTCCGAGGCGACCGTGCTGCGGAAGTGCCCGTGGCGGTCCAGGTGGAGGTCGGGTCCGGTTGACGGCCGCGTTTTCGTACTAACACCCTTTCTGATTCAGAACGTACAGGTATTCGATTAAATTCGATTCACATTCAGAACCGTACAGAACCGAGAACCAACGATACATCGATACATCGATACCGACCGGTGAGTGAATGCGCCGCGCCCCCGACCCGCCGACCGTCGGGGCGCGTGGCGACGGTGCCAAAGTATTCTCGCTGTCGGCGGCTGCACCGTCGACACCTCGACCCGCGCCGTGTAAAGCATCGAAACGGCTGCGTACCTCTTCTGCGTGGACTCGTCGGCCCGTCAGGTCACGGGTCACTGGCGTGACCCGTGTGTGAACTCACAGATCCGATCGGATCTGTGAGTTCACACACCGCACCGGCTCACCGCACAGCATCAGGAGAAAGCTGAAAGGGACTGCCGTGAGCGCGCGGTCACGTCGACTTCACTCGTTGCTCACGAATCCAAGCTCACTCATCTGCTTTTGTAGCCCACTCATTTACTATCGGCACCTTCGAACTCCTCGCCGCCTTCGTTGAGCATTTGGAATTTGGTCTTCTCAAGCGACAGCATCTCCTTGATGAGCCAGCAATCCTGCAACGGCGGCCGCCGCTCCTGCTCCAATTGAACCCAGAAGCGCCGCTTGATGAGCGATGAGGGGGGCGCCTCGGGCAGCTCGCGACCTTCGCGCACGGCCGTGATCACGGAGCCGAGGAAGTCGTCCGGGGCGCTCACGAGCGACCGGAGGGCAGCAACCGCGTCACTGTCGTCGACTAGTGGGCTGTTGCCGACCTCGATGAGCTGTGTCGCGAGCGCCCCGCGCGTGCGTGAGCTGGGCGTGAGCTGCATCTCTCCAACGAGCTCCACGCTCGCACAGAAGATGAGCGCGCCAAGCGCAACGTTTCCCGCCTTCTCGAGAAAGTACTCCAACGTCACGCCACCCTGCAAGCCGCTCTTGGGCGGCGTGGGTGCGAATGCCAAGCGTCCCCTTGGGTTCATGAAGTGGTACAGGCGTTCGAGGCCGGCGTCGGGCTTCGGATCGTCATTGTTCATAAGGCCCTCGCACACGACTCGCACCACATCAGTCGCACTGAGCTCCGCAGTGGGCTCAAAAGCTGTAGTGAGCATGACGTTCGGATGGCAGCGTGGTGGCCCATGCGCGGGCGATCCCGCTCTGTAGCCTAGGCGCGAGGGTGAGTATAATGCATGCGTTGCCAGCGGCAAGAGCAAGACGAGCCGCATTGAAGACTCTGATGTGCTCCACGATCTCGATGGAGCTTATCGCGATCTCCATTTTCTTTATCGGAGTGTGAACACAGTGTGGGAACTTGCCCAAACCTTTTTCCGGGTGGTTCTCGTGTTACGGAATAGCGAATACACAGTTGGTCTCGGACGCGTCCACGGCGCGGTCCACCGGCCGGTCCTCGACACTCGCGTGTCGTGCGGTCTGCGGATTGGCTGCCAACCTGCAGGGCTGGACGGAGCGTTGACGGAGCGGGTCACGGACACGGTCACGCTTCGGTCACGCCTTACGCGGTCATGGCCACGGCCCGATGTGTGACAGGCCTCGTGCGTCTTAACGTGCGTAAAACGTCCGTAAGACTGCGTCCCGTGTAGGGTGTCAGCGGGCGGATTTCAGCTAGTTTGTGTCTGGATAGTGGCTACAGCAGTCTTGATCACCCTTGTTGTTCGTCCTTTCGCGCCTTCGGGCTACCTCAAGTTGCTCCGACCGATCATTCGGGATTTCATCACTGCGACTGTATGACCCCACTGAGCATGTTACGCGATCATGCGGGCCTGTGAAAATGTCCGTTCATGGTACCCAGTTCAGCGATGGTGGTCTGTACCGCCGCCGCCGCCAGCGACACGAGTCCTCACGACAGAGCCAGCATCAACCCGAGCGAAGCGCCTCGGCGATTCTTTGTGTTGCTGACTGTGATTACGGGAAGCTCACAGCTCACAGCCCAAGGTAGCCAGTGTCCTTGATCTGCACGTCGTGGACGCCGAGGACCTGCTCCGCCTCGTGCACCAGCGGAGGGAGCCAATCCGACCATGATCGCGCCACGGCCGGGTTGGATGGGCAGAGCGCGTTCAGCCCGGTCACCCGTATCGTCCGCGGCGGTTCATAGATGAGCGTCACCTGGCTGTGATGAGCGTCATAAAAGTCCCATGCCTGAATGATGGGCTTGAGCTTGGCGAAGACGAGGTCAGGAGGGCCGCCCTTCCAGACGATGGTGCAGACGCCCCGGTGTTGGTGCCTCTCCAGCTCGCTGATGGCCCAATGCAGCGAAGCCATCAAATCAGTCGGACCCTCGCCCCTGAGTTTCGTTAGCGTGGAGATGTTCCGAAGCGCCTTCGCAAAGTCAAAGAGGCTGACCGCGTCACACTCGACGCCATCGCGCACGAGCGAGATGCCCGTGCCATCGTACACCTTGAGCAAACGCCAAAACTGCGAATCGTTGTGGCCCATCAAGCGCGCAACTCCACGGCAGTCGTTTTCTGTGATGTATTTGGACCCATGGCCAGCTAGTTGGAAGAGTCGCGCAATGAGCATTTTGTCACCCATCGTCGCAGGGGACCAGCCAGGGGCCCACTCGCTGCCGACAGGCGTGTGTGAGGAGCCGAGAGCCGCTTCCCCATTAGCTTTGAGAGACTGTAACGAAGTTTCGACTTATTCACACCTCCAACGTTCAGTCGTACCAGGGGCACTGTAAATACCTACTCCACAAGTTCACAGGCTGTTCTGTGATGTGACACGTGTGAACAGCATGGGGCGTTGCCAGGTCCAGAGATGCACGCGCCACGTAATGCTCCGGCTGCAATTTTTGTCCCAAGAGGTACCCCTCTCTCATTCGTGCCCCCACCGCCCGCTCACCTGATCACCACCCTGCCGTCCAGCCATCGCGCCACGCCGAGCCGCTGCGGTCCTCGCAGCTGGTTCCGGCGCCAGCACTCACTGAGCCATGCCCTGGCGTGCCTCGAAGGCCGCCGTAATCTCAGCGTTGCGTGCCGACTGCGCGGCCCGCTTCGCTTCATTCTTGCGACGGTTCTCCTCGATCAGCTTCATAACCTGCAAGCGGCGGGTCACGTGTGAATGAGAGAGGGCCCACCGCGGCAACGGTGGCGTCGGCCGCGATGAGGCGGCGGCGTAAGCGGAGGCGGAGGGGCGTTGGCAAGGCACTCTCTTACGTCATCATAGTCTCCGGGCGCCTTCTCGTCGGCGGCGGGGGTTGGCTGGGCTGCCGCGGAAGGCATGACCGGCTCGGGCTCGTCGTCCTCCTCCTCAGGACGAAATGATGCATTCGACGGGGCAGCCGGCTGAGCAAGTGCAGCGCACGACGCGCAGGTAGTGAGCGGACGAGGCGATGGGCGTGGGGGGAGGCAGACGTGGTGCTCCGGTCGAACGGCGAACGAGCACGTGGCGCGACAAGGCGGGCGGGCGCACCGTTGAGGCCTTCGTCATCTGCTGCTCGAGCCATTCCTGCTCCTCGTCTGTGGGGGGCGCCGGCTGGGCGAACTGCGGCTGCTGCGGCTGGCCGTACTGCCCGCCGCCGTATTGCCCGTACTGCTGCGGCGGCTGGAAGCCGCCACCGCCGTATTGGCCATACTGCTGCTGCTGCGGCGGCGGCGGCGGCTGGTTGTACTGGCCGCCGCCGTACTGCCCATACTGCTGGCCATACTGGGCTTCGTGACTTGGCCATGTGGCTCCCCGTACGGGCGGCGGCGCGAAGCCCGGTGGCTGCCCGTAGCCAGGCGGTGGCGGCGCACCCCTGGGCGGCCCCTGCTGGTTGTAGCCGTAGCCGCCGCCCGGCGTGGACACGGCGGCGTTGGGGTTCGCCCCGCCACCAGGGAGCCGACGATTACCGTCAGCCATGTATTTGCGTGACCACCTGAGAGGGATCCACGCGACTGCGTTATATGTGCTGTGAAGCACACGGGGTGGGTGTTCATGACGACGCGTTTTGACCGGCGAGGGAACAACGACGGCCCACACGAATGTCCCATTGCTCGCGAAACCCACGCTCTCATGCATCTCATCAGCGATCAATCAACGCGAGCGATACCCGGTACTGTACGCGGTTTCGTTCGTGATGCTTTCTCTTGTGATGATCGGCGGCGGCGCCATCGCGGGCTCAGCGCTCGTCGCGTGGCGTCACGGCGTTCAGACACCTAGAGCGCTGGTGCAGGCTCCATTACGAGCTCTGCCGCCGCGATGCTGCACAGTGGAGTCGTTGGAGAAGCAGCTCCGCGCAGCCAACGCTGCCCGCGAAGATGCTGAGGAACGCGTGACGGACCTTAAGGATGAACTGGAGGCGCTACAGCAGCTGTTTGCCGACGAGTCTGCTGCGCGAGAGGAGCTCGAGGTCGCATTGCAAAAGCAGGACGGAAGCATTGCTACAACTGGCGGCACAGCCGAGGTCCGTGAACTGGAACAAAGACTCGCAGCGGCGACGCAGGAGGCGAGCGCGCTGCGCACAGAGCTATACCGTGCAACGGCCGACGCGGACGACGCGAGGCAGGAGCTTCAAGCAGTGTGCGAGCTGGCCAACCAGGAGGAACAGGTGCTCATCGCCACCATTGAGGAGCTGACGGGGCGGTTGCGGGCCGCCGAGGCCGGTGGGCCGCGCAGCGCCGACGAGCAGGGTCGGACGGACCTGGAGCGCATCCAGCAGCTCGAGGAACATCTTGGTGAGCTCCTCGTCGCGGAGGAGATGGCGCGGTCAGAGCTCTTCCAGTTGCGCCCCAAAATGGCCGATCTCGAGGCCAAGCTCGCAGCGGTGCAGGGGCAGCAGGGTGCACCGCCTGGAGATGAACATGAGGGCAATCATCCATCGACTTGAGGGCTTGTCAGCCACAGCGGTCCGGCAAAAGATGACAAGATCAAGTCCAGATTCTACATGCTCATGGCAACGCCGAGATGGTACTTGGATCGTGCTGCTTCATCGCCCGCCCGCCGATCACGCAGGAAGTGAGCGTAATCTACTCCGTACCGAAGCCGGAAGCGGATGCGATGGTTGACGCTTGACGCGCCCAGCCCAGAGCTCGCTCGCCTGTGCCGAGATGGCGTGCTCAAGCAGTGCTCGGTGCTCATCACTCCAGCGTCCCAGCTGAGCGCGGTACCGTGACACGGACGTCGCGGCGGCGTTTGCGCACTTTTGGAAGTGCGGCGTGCCTCAATGCCCGCCGGGCTGACCTTTTCATCGTGCCTCTCAATCGAGCTGCTACGAGCAGAGCTCGACATGCTCCCGACGCCACTCCGTATCGTCGTGTCGGGGCCAAGGGGCTGAACCGGGCGTGCAAGAGCATGCAACTCAGCGTCCCAGAGCATGCTCGCCCAACTCGGCGTTGATGCCGAGGTCGTTACCATCTTGAGCGAAGGGCATCTGGATGATAGACCGACTTTGCTGTTCACAGATACCTCAAGAGTTACCTTTGACGGTCCAGACTAGAGCTCCTCGCGGCCGTCCGATCCGCCCGATCGTGGTTCGAGGACCCCAGCCGCCACCCCTAGCCTCAGGCCTCCCAGCCGGAGCCACTCTCGGAGAGGGTGTCAGCCGCGGGGCGAGCCGGCGCGGGCGCTGCCGTCACAGGGAAATGCAAATGGGAATTCACTCCGTGCGAGCAAGGGTTTGTAAGCGCGCGGTAAGCGTATGCGGTAAGTGCAAAGTGGCGATGACCTCTTCTGAAGTCGAAAGGCTACGTATTTAGCTCGTACTTCACAAAAACTAGATAAAGCACACATGAGGCCATGATTATCGAAGCCGTGACTGTCGGAATTAGGTTTTGTGGGCCTTCGCGGCGTGCGCTGCGCGCCGAAGTGCACGCCAAAAGTTGTGCTCCTCGTCCTCGGAGGGTCGCACACAGGGCGGGGCCTCTACTGATCTCTCAGCAGCAGCCCTTCGATGCCCCGCCCTTCTCTAGCTTGACAGCTGCGTCGCCTCCCGCCGCACTGCCGCCGCCGTCGAGCAGTCGCTGCTTGATGTCGCGTGTGATCGTGCTGAATGCCTCCTCGATGTTGATCGAATTTTTGGCCGAAGTCTCGAAGAAGCGGATGCCGTGCTGATCGGCAAGGGCCTGCCCGCGGGCCGTCGCGACGGCGCGTTTGCTCACGAGGGGACCCGAGGTATCGGCCTTGTTCCCTAGCTGCGCGCGCGCGCGCGCACGTGGCAGGGGTGGAGAGCGTGTGAGCGAGCGGGCAGGCAGCGGGGTGCGCGCCACCATCCTAATTGCGGCCGCGCACCAGCACTTTGTTGACGGAGTCGGAGGCATGCTGTTGAATGGCCAGCATCCATTGGTTGATGTTCGCAAACGACCCCTCGTTCGTCACATCGTATACGAGCAGAATCCCCATCGCGCCGCGGTAGTATGCCGTCGTGATAGTCTTGAAGCGCTCCTGCCCGGCGGTGTCCCATATCTGCAGCTTGATCCGCTTGCCATCGAGAGTGATGGTACGGATCTTGAAGTCGATACTGCGAGCAGGGCGCGGCCGAGCGAGCGGCTCACGGCGTGTCAGAGCCAAACGTGGCTCTGTGCTGCGGCTTGCTCAGGATCTGATTCGTGTGCGGCAAGCTCACCCAATAGTTGTGATAAAGCTCGTGGTGAATGAGTCGTCGGCGAACCGCATCAGGATGGCGGACTTGCCCACACCTGCAGACGGGCCACAACACAGCAGCTGTCATCGCAGTCGTCCATCGCCGATGGGCCACTGTGTGCAAATGCGCCTTGCGAAAACAAGGCTGCCTGCAGCTGGGCAGTGGCCATCGGCGGTACTCACCGGAATCTCCGATCAGCAGCAGCTTGATCAGATAGTCGTACTGTCGATCCAACCCGCCAGTTCCCGCCGGTGGCATGCTGGCCGGCCACGCTCACGAACCGCGGCGCCCGGTCGCGATCACGAAAAGGTTGCGCGAGCGAAGGTTGCGGGTAAGTTCGACGTTGTTTTGAAATAAGCCCACGTCAGCTCGTGCAAACGATCCGAAAAAAGGCTCTTTCGCTCTCGCTAGGTGTTGATTGCTAAGTCATCATCCGCTCAGAGCGACAGTCCATATGGTGCTCGTCGTCACATTGGCACTGGCCGCGCTGGTGCCGCTACTTAGCCCGAGCATCCCGTCCTTGCGGGCGTCTATCGTGCTCTCGACCGCGACCGGGATGCCTAATTTGCTCGTCGCCTGTGACGGCTCTGCTGCACACCTCGAGAAGATTCTGAGCAAAGACGAGCTGAAGGCCGAGTGCGCTGCACGCTCCCTCCCGTTGAGTGGAACCAAAGCGGTGCTCGCTCCACGGCTGTTGCAGGCGCTGATCGTGGAATCTGCCACGCAGGCTGCCACGCAGGCTGATATGCAGGCTGCACCGCTGCCGCCGCCCTTGCCTGCCGACCTGCTGCCGCAATCTGCAGCGAGCCCTGCTCCCGCGGCGACACGGCCGACGCGCGCGAGCGCCGCGACCAAGCCGCCCGCGTTGGCGACCGATGCGATCAAGAGTGTCGACACCACGTGTGCTGTGCCGGCGGTCGACGCCGCGGCCGCCGCCACTGCGGCTGCATGGGGCGCATCGGGAGCCGACATGGAGGTCTCCATCCTCGGGTCGGGTGCATGCTTCCCGTCGCCCGCGCGCGGCGCCTCGTGCACGGCGCTGCGCGTGCGTGACTCGTACTGGCTCTTCGACGTTGGCGAGGGCACGCAGGTACAGCTGCAGCGCTGTTGGGTCCGTCCGTCAAAGATCGATAAGATCTTCATCACGCACGCGCACGGCGACCACGCCTTCGGTCTGCCCGGGCTGCTCTGCCTGATCGCCAATGGCCGGCCGAAGAACGCGCCTCCGCTAGAGATCTATGGCCCGCACGGGCTGCGCGCCTTCATCCGCGTCTCGCTCTCCTTCACAGGCACGCGCAAGCTGCCCGCGTACGTGGTGCACGAGCTTCATCAGGTGCCGCCAAGCTCCTCGATTGCGTCTTGATTGCATTTGATGGCCCCAGTTGATGACCTCTGATGACGCCCCCTCATCAGGTGCCGCTGCTCCGAAACTCGGCTCGCCAGCCAGTCGCGCCAATCTCGGCGCGTCCCGTCGAGCGGCCCAATATCGACGCGGAAGGCAATGCGTGGGGCGAAATCCCCGGCAGCCGCGACGTGGGGCCCGAGGCGCCGTCGCCCGAGGCCGCGCGCGGCGGCAGCGGCGGCGGTGGCGGCGGCGGCGGTGGCGGCGGAGCGGTATGGCGCCTGTTCGAGAGCGACGAGATCAGCGTATGCGCAGCGCCAGTAGAGCACACCGTCCCGTGCGTGGGATACGTGGTGGCTGAGAAGGACAAGGAAGGCCGCCTGCTCGTGGATAAGGCTCTCCCAATGCTCGAGGCGAACCGAAAGGCGATCTTCGATCTTTGGGGCGTGCGCGACCCACGCGCACTCCTCAAAAAGGTCAAGGCGCTCGGGATGGACGGAGAGCTGGCGCTCCCAGATGGGCAGGTACTCCGAGGCAGCGAGTTGATGGGCGAGAGCCGGCGCGGGCGCAAGCTAGTGGTGCTCGGCGACTGCTGCGACGCCTCGCCGTGCGCGCAGCTCGCTCGCGGCGCTGACCTTCTGATTCACGAGGCGACTAACGCTTACCTGCCCACGTTTGGGGACCGCGGCGGCGGCGAGAAGCTACAGCGGGAGACCTACCGGCGGGGTCACTCGACGCCACAGATGGCAGGAGAGTTTGCGAGACGGGTTGGCGCCAGGGCGCTCCTGTTGACTCACTTCTCGCAGCGCTACCACCCTGCATCCTTCAAAGTGATGCAGACGATCGCGAAGCAGGCAGCCGATGCCGCCAGGCTGCCGACAGACTGCGTCGCTGCCGCGTACGACACACTCTCAGTCCCGCTATGGGCGCCCGATCGGAACAAGCCGCCGCTGCCTGCTGAGGCACTTGCGCCAGCCCCGAGGCATGCGGTGCAGCAAGCCTACGAGCCCGTCGACGACACGAAGCTCGGCGAGTGGATGGCCGAGTACGGAGACGATTCAAGCATGGACTCGTGAAACGTTCGTCGGCCGCGTATTACATGTAACAGCCAATTCACACACGTGAGTCTGTCAAGCAAAGTCAAATTCCTTTGACTTGACTTGACTTGCAACTTGACTTCACTGCCACGCACCGGAATGTTGATGCTCTTGAACACCTTCGCCTACCTCGCCGCGATAGAACCTAAGACCGGCAGCAAAGTGGCACTCATCACCGGAAGCAACAAAGGAATCGGCAAGGAGATTGCGCGCAAACTCGCTGCGACTCCGGATATGACGGTAATCCTTGGCTGTCGAAATCTGGAGCTCGGCGCGGCGGCTGCAAAGGAGCTGGCAGCATGTGCGTGGCCACCACCTAAGCAAGCGGACGTGGCCGTGCAGAGGATTGATCTCGCTGACCTCGCGACCATCGAGGCCGCGCGCGACGCCATTGCTAGCGAATATGGCCGACTTGACGTGCTCGTTAACAACGCCGCCATTTGCTTCAACGACCCCACGCTGTACGGCCGAACACGCTATACGCCGTTTGAGCAGCAGGCGAGCATCACGCTCCAAACCAACTTCTTCGGCACGTTGGCCCTCACGCGCGCCATGCTGCCGCTGCTACGTGCGTCGCCGTCGCCGCGCATCATCAACGTGGCCTCCGCTGCCGGGCGACTGCGTGGGTCCGCAGAGAAGATTGCTGCGCTCACATCGCCGACATTGTCGCTCACGAACCTCGAAGCGATCATGTGCAGCTTCGTGTCCGACGCCGAAGCCGGCATGCACCAGGCGCGTGGCTGGCCGAATACCTGTTACGGCGTCAGCAAGATGGGCCTGATCGCGATGAGCCGCGTGCTCGCGCGGGATGAGCCCGCAATCATGGTCAACTCTGTCGACCCCGGCTACTGCGCCACGGACCAAAACGATCATCAGGGCTATGAGAGCGCCGAGCGCGGCGCGAGGACATCGGCACTCCTCGCAATGCTGCCGGCCGAGAACTTCGTGAGCGGCGCTCATTGGTTCGAGGAGCGCGAGATGGACTGGACGTATCAGTGACGTGTCAATCGCGCCGCCCATCATGCGCGTCGGCCATTGTCGGCTGCGACAGCTTTCCTGATGTCATTCCAGCCAAAACGTTCACAGTCCCGAAAGATTCATTCACAGCGTCAACGAACGACCGCGGGGGACCGCGAGCGTGCACGGAGCACGCTGTCGCTGAGCGTCGTCCCTTCCCACTTCCGTCTTCGTCGTTCGGTCGTTGTACATGCTGCTCGTGGTGCAGCTAGCGTTGCTGGCTTTGCCGACTACACGTCTTCCACGGCGCCAACTGTTGGCCTCCACGGCAGCCTCACTGGCGGTGGGCATCAGCCACCGGCGGCCGGCAAGGGCGAGCTACGGCGATTCCGCGGAGCAAGCACTGCCAGCGTTCATCCCTTCTCCAATACGACCGACCGGGGCGATGGCTAATACGTGCGAGGTTGTTGCACTTGGCCGCGAGGACGTTTGCCTTGAGCCAAAGAAACTCATCAGTGCCTATGAGGACATGCAGCTCGGCAAGGCAATAGAAACGCTTGGGCAAGCCGGGCTCGACACCTCGAATGCTGATTTGCGAAATTTGATCGAAGCGGCGGCGAAGATGATAGCGATGGTTAAAGGGAACGACTTTGGTGCCATCGAGGCGATGATCACGGCTCTGGACGCAGCGACGCTCGACCGCGCGACCATGGGCACGGAAAGCAGGAAGGCCGTCCAGAGCTCGCTCAGTGCTCTGGACACCGCTGCCAGGAAAAAAGAGGCAAGTCCCGCGGCAAAGAGCCTCGTCAAGCTCACGACGGAGCTCTCGAGCGTGGTGGATCGCCAATTCTGAGGAAAGGAGGAGGCGCCGTCAACACTCCCTGTAATTCTAAAAGCGCGCACGGTACGACACATGAAGTATCAATATCTCCCATGCAAGAAGCCCAGACATTTGTCCGTGTCGAAGAAAGCGTCGTGATGGGCGCTTTGGATTCGCGATGACCGACTTGCCCCGGTACCTCTGCGTGGTGCCGCTCGTCGGCGCATTGGCCATAGCCTTCGTCGTGATGAGCGCTTTTGATCATGTGGGTTATGTCGTTGTGAACGACCAACAGGAGCTTGCCAATCCGGCCACACGCAACGAGGCTGCGCGACGTTCTCTTCGCGAGCTTGATGTACATGCAGGAAGTGCTGTTGCTGATTCAGCGGATCGTCGGCGTGGCGGTGGGCGTGCAAACCGAGCAGCGCGGCGCCATGAGCAGCGACCACCGAGGAGGCGAGGCCGCGGGCACCATCGCACGACCACGCCGCCGGCACCGCCAATGCTGCTGTCTGCCGAGGCTGCCGTAGCTACACGGCAATTGCTGCCCCGGAGCACACGAGTCCCCGTCGATGTCTGCTTCCTTGCTCTCGGGGCGCCGACGCAGATCGACATGTCCGTAAGCATTATCCGCAACATTGAGGCGCAGAGCGTCAACTCGACCGTAAGCTATCACCTGCTCGTAGACAAGTCGCCGAGCGAGCTCCGGCAGGAGATGCAGCAGCGGGCCGTGTGGCGCGGGTTGCCGATCGACCGCGTGCACCTGCACACCGTCGCCGACATCCCTCGCAAGGTGCGCGACCTGTATCGGCGGCTGAGCCACTCGGCGACTGGCCCGGGGCCCATCTACCTCTACAAGCCGCTGCTGCACCTGGTGCTACCCAAATCGCTCTCTCGCGTGATCGTGCTCGACACGGATCTGTTCCTTTTCGAAGACCTGCTCGGGCTGTGGCGCGAGTTTGATCGCTTCCGGCAGGGCGAGCTGCTCGGTGTCGCGGCCGAGCAGTGCCCCTCTTACCAGGAGGTGCGCTCGCTTGGAGGTCTGGGCTTCAACGGTGGTGTGCAGCTACTAGCACTGGCAGAGATGCGCGCGTCGAGCCACTATGCCGACTTGATGGACGCGTACGCGACACGAGGCTTCCGCGGCAAGCCCATGAAGCCCGGCGGCATCGGTTGGCTCGGCGACCAGACGCTCTACAGCTGGATGAGCGTCAACGGCACGGGCGGGCGCGAGGTGTTCCATGAACTTCCGTGCGGCTGGAACCGTCAGATCGGAACGCACATGGCGAGCTGGCGCGGCTTTTGGGAGCGACACCGGTGCGACATGCGCTGCTCGCTCCTCCACGGTAACTTTGCGTCGCACAAGAAATTCATGGAGGCCCTCAAGAGCGATCCGACAGGCGCGAGCTGCCGCCAGACAGTGCAACGCTATCGTGGAGATAAAGACTTCCGCCAAGGCACGCCGGACGCGCGAATGCTTGACGTTGTCGATCGCACGTGTTGCCGGCCGCCGTTGGAGCCCACCAACTGAGCCCTCGCACCGTGGCTTCTGCCCGTGCGCCGTTCAGCAATGCCAGGCGAGGCCCTCAGGAGCGGGGCCCCAGGACCCACAGAGAGTGCACAGCACTCTCCGGTGCATGGGTCCTGCGCACGGCGGGCGCGACGAGTCGCACCCGGCGCGGTGGGGTGCGTTTCGAGGGTGCGTTCGAGGGTGCGTGACCCCGCGGCGCGCGCTGGGGCGCACGCAATCAACCCTTCACTGAGCAACCGCGACTGTCTCGTCTTTTTTACGTCTTTTATTGTTCGACTTGATCGTAATCCGGTACGCGGCGCGCAACGCGGAAAAATGTAAAACTCCACTTCTCGTACGTGAGCTCGTTAAGGGATTGAATATTTAGAATGCCGCGGACGCTCGCCATGGCGCGAGCCTCCTACGGTCCCACACAGTAACACAGATACTGGTGGTGCATGGGGATGGTGGTGGGTTCACTAAAAATTGAGCGTGCCGCGCGGAGCCTTGGGCCGAGCTTGGGCTGGCCTTGGCTCTGCATGGTGAGTACGCGACAAGAGCGAGTTTCCCCTTTGTGGGGAAACGACTCTACGCGCGAAACGATGCGCTGCGC
>JWZX01003076.1:0-32934 GCA_001275005.1 Chrysochromulina tobinii
CCGGCAAAGCCGGCCAAGGGTGCTCGCGCGTGCTTCAGACTGATCGCGCGCGCGCGCAGACCTCACCCTCTTCTTCAGACTTCACCTCCGCAGCCATGAGCGCGCTGATGGACCTTCTCGCAAACGCGGCCACCGACGTGACTGCGGTGCACGATTCTGAGGCTGCATCCATCCTCCAGCAGCTGTTCTCTTCCGGGCGCGAGTCGTCCGACGTGTCGGCCTCGGATGCAGAGCAAACCGCGGCCACCATGGGTGAGGCCGAGGCCGACGAAACGCCGAGGCCGTGGACGCGAGAGGAGGATGAGCTCCTGCGGCGCCTCGTGGCTGCCAAGATGGGCCCGCAGGCAGCAAAGCGCGGTCCGGGGAAGGCGCCTGCGGCGCAGCTCGAGACGCGCGAGTGGCGTCAAATTGCGGAGAACTTCGATAACCGCACCGCGATGCAGTGCGCCCACCGCTTCCAGAAGGTCGCCAACCCGGAAAATGTTAAAGGTGCGTCCGCGACCGTGCTTTTGATCTGACCCTTGGCCATTGTCTGCCACCTCTATCTCAATCCTGGTGGCGCGCGCGCGCCTGCCCCCATCCGGCGCATCGGCCGGCCACAGCCCATCAGCCTGCGCGCGGTGCACGCGCGCGTGCGCACCTCCACTCCGGCCTTGTCCTCGCACGGCTTGAACGACTACGCGCGACACCACCCAAGTTGCTTGGACCGGCGCCATGGCGCCCATGGTGCTTGGACGACGTGGTCGGCGGCTCACAAGTCCTCTGACCGCGCGCCCGTGTGTTCGCGCTTGCCGCCCCTCCTCGGCGGTCGCTTGCGCAGGGCCATGGAGCGCTAGCGAGGATGAGCAGCTCGTCGAGCTCGTCGGCCAGTACGGCGGCAAGCACTGGGCACGTATCGCGTCCATGCTGCCGGGGCGTACCGGCAAACAGTGCCGCGAACGCTGGTGTAACAACCTGGACCCATCGCTCAAAAAGGGCGCGTGGACGCCCGAGGAGGACGAGACGATTCTGAGGCTGCACTCAAAGCTCGGCACCAGGTACGCACCGCCGCTAGCTGAGCGATCCCAACGGCCGAAGCCCACCCGCCCTCCGACGCCTCTTCCCTCTCGTGCACCATCCCTCGTTTGACTCGATGCCGTGTCGCGTGTCCCCCGTGCGTGCCTGCGCAGATGGGCGGAGATTGCCAAGTGCCTTCCGGGGCGCTCGGACAACTCGGTCAAGAATCGCTGGTACTCGACTTGCTCGCGTATCCTACGGCAGCAGCAGGAGGCCGCCGCGGCCGCGGCGGAGGGCTCCGGGCGTGTCGTGCCCGCCTTCAAGCCCGATTACGGCGAGCCGTCGGCCGACTCCAAACGGGGGCCCAAGTCGGCCGCGTCGTCCATGGACGCCGCCGAGGCGACCGCGTCGGCGCCCATGGAGGTCACACGCACGCACACGAGCGATACGCTCAGCGACGGCGGCACCGAGGTGGCGGACACTGCGCCCGCGACGGCGCCCACGACGCCCTCACACTCGGCGGGTTCTACCGGTCTGTCCGCCTCGCCCGCCTCCAAGGAGGCGGGCGGTGCGGCACGCTTGCGGCCCAAGGAGGGAGCGGCCGCCTCGCCGCGTGAGCGCAAGCGGAAGGCGATGCAATTGCCCAAGCTGACGAGCGCGACCGAGGGTTTCGTCAAAACTGCCGAGGGTGTCGTCTCGGTCGCGCCGTTTGGGAGCGCGGCTCCCGGAGACGCTCTAGTCCTACCAAAGAGTAAGACGCAGAAGACGCTCAGCCACCTAGGCAGCCTCGTCTTCGAGCCGCACGCCGAGCATGCCGGCGGCGCGCGCCCGGCGCCGCCGCCCAACGCGGGCGCTGCCAAGGCGCCACCCCCCCACGAGCCCCTGCCACCCCGCTGCCTCTCAATGCCGCCCACGTGGCCGATGCTGTCGGTCGACTTGCCCTCGCGCATGTCGCCGAGCGTGGGCATTGAGGATGGCGCGCGCTCCGCCGAGATCCACTGAGATTTGCCGAGACCCATCGAGATCAACGGGTTCGGAAGGATTGAGGAGCGCCGATGGCCTGCCCGCCTGGTAGCGCTTGATGTGCCCCCGCGAGGGTATTGCATCCCCGCAAGGGTATTGCATCCCCGCGAGGGCGACGGTTGTATGCTCGCCGCTTGGCACGGATGCATGCTATGGCGGTTGTATGCTCGCCGCTTGCTACGGATGGTGGCGGGGGCGATGATGATATGCATGCTACGGGGTGAGAGGACTGGTGAGGGGAGCGCAGAGGAACCCGGCGAGGCACCGACGTGGTCGATCCGACCGCAAGGCGAGGCGGGTCATCTCGTCGCGTCTCGTGAGCTCGACGCGCGGAGTCCACAGATGAGTGGGCGCGCCCGCTGTGACGCTTCGCTGCTACCTGTCAGTGCTTGCCCGCAGCCCCATTGACATGAAAGTGCACCGGTTGACGTGCTGGTGTACACGATGAGCGCATGAAGACTTGAGGTCGTCGCGACCGCGACGACCGACGTGCTGTATTTTGAGGGGAATGTGTCGTTGCTCGCGCGACTACCTCACGCGTGCGCGTGCGTTCCCTCGGCCCTTGATAAGTCGTATTTAATAAATGAAAGGTTGTTTGAAATGTTTGATGAGTCCGCCAATCCACAATCTTTAATCAGATTGAGATTCAATGTTTCAATCTATCGCGGGTTACATTTGGTTACTAAAAGTTACTCAAGTACAATGTACATGTATGTACCGGGTATCAAGACTGTATCAAGAGTGTGTGTCCCGGCTCCCCCCGGTGAACCGGCGGGGATCTGCGGGGTGTCAAGTTTGATTGGCGTCATTGGCAAAATGTGCAGGTCCAGCAGCGAACCGAACGCAGATATCTGTGGAGTTAGGCGAGCAGGACGGCGACGCAGCTCTTCCCTCTGGAGGGGCCGAAGCCCGAAATGGCAGAGCGTCCGCCAAGAGTCGCAGAGCGTCCGCCAGATACCCTTGCGGACCCGACGTCGCATCGAAAGCTGTCCTGCAGCATCATGAAGGTTGCATGGAGGCAGTGCGTACGCATCACTCGTTTGTGCTGCCAAGGCGCGCTGGTTAAAGAGACGGAGCCATCGTCAAGCACGAAGGCGTGGGGTGATCCTGATCTCGACCGGTACCGTCTGCCCGCATCCATCTGGCGAGCCCTTGAATCAGGTCACGTGATGCTGGTCCGCATGACATGGCTGATTGAGTACAGCCGCAGGGGAGGCATCCTAACGCGTCGGCAAGACTTGCCGCCAGAAGCTTTCATATCTCTCCGTGAGCTCCAAGATCTTTACGGGGAAGGCAACCCCGACAGCGTGCTGCCGATCATTGCAATCTCGTACTGCTGGGAAACTGCAAGTCATCCTGATCCGCACGGGACACAACTGGCTAAGATTGCCTCGACGATGGAGGCGCAGCGTTCCCTATACGCAAAGTTCTTCGGCGAGATGGGTGTTATGATGGACTGGATCAGCATGTATCAGAAAGAACGCACGCCACAGGAGCAATTGGGGTTCCAGTTTGCGCTGACCGAGACGATGGACCTTTGGTATGCCCATCAAGGGACGACAGTATACATGCTCACGGCGCCCCCAGAACGAAGCGGACGCTCATACTCGGACTCTGGCTGGCCCACATATGAGCGCTGCTCAGCCGAGCAGATCAAAAAGTTCTTTCTGCTCGAGGCCAAGTGGAAGCTCTGCATGGACTTGGGCCGTGAGGATGTCAAGGACATGGAGCAACAACGCGCGTGGCCCATCGGACCGGAAGACTTTGACACGTTGATTGAGACCAAGAAGTTTACCAATGGCGCCGACAGCAATGCAGTCAAAACGCTGTTCCGCAAAATGAGCGCGAAGCAGCTGGGGGGCATTAAGAAGCTCGACTTCTTTAGCATGAAGACGCCAAACGTTACGGACTGCGAGCGGCTCGGCAGGTGCCTCAACTTGTGCCGCCAACTTGAGACTCTCGATCTTGCTGGGACCGGACTCGCTGAGGGAAAGTCGACGAAGATTGAACTCCTCCTTAGCCCCTCTGCCTGAATGCTGAAACCAACCCGCGTGCACAACCCCACTGAACCTTACAGATGACTGCGTTGAACTCTTCGCCGCTCTCAAGCCGGGCAGCCTACCCGAGCTTGTGGAGATGTGGTGTGATGGAGGGGTGAGCATGAAGAAGGATAACCAGATTCGAGATGGTGGGTTCCGCGCTATATTGTCTGCTGCCGTCCACTCAATGCCGAAGCTCGCAAAGTTGTGGGTGGAGAGTAACCAAATCACCGCCGTTGGTGTGGATGCGATGGCCAAGAGCATTCGAGCGGGAGCGCTCTCCAAGTTGAGTCACCTCGGAATCAACGCGAACCTGCTTGCGGATGCCGGTGTCGTCTCTTTGGCTCATTTGAGTGCTGACGGATTTCTCCCAAAGCTCCGTCTGCTCTTTCTGCACAACAGCCAGATCACACGCGAAGGCTTTGCTGGCCTTTCACTCGCGTGCGCGCGTGGGGCATTCAAGGTGCTCGAAGAGCTCCCAAACTTCCCCCGCCCGCCTCGCATGCAAGTGCTCACCACGGCGTCCTCTCCCCACAGGTGCTCGAAGAGCTCTCGATTGGATTCAACCTCTTGGGAGACAATGGCATTCTTGCCTTCTCCCGAGCATGCGAAGTCGGTGCGCTGCAACAGTTGCGTCAGCTCTTCTTTCAGAGGTGTGCTATCGGAGATGTTGGCTTCCAATCTCTGGCAGATAGCCTGGGTCGCAAGGCACTGCCCAAGCTCTCTGCAATCGACTTGCAAATGAATCCCATCAGCTTGGATGTTGTCTCGATGCTCACCCAAAAACGTGCAGGCGCAAAGTTGCCGCCCCTGCGTGTTAATGTGACTGATGGAGTTGAGATCCCTTCACTCGTGCTCGAAGTGGATGCAAACGCTCTCTGCTCCATCACTGCAACGTACTCCTGACACGACAGCCTGTGAGCTGTGTCTGACACAGTGACAAAGACAAATAGTGCGAATCAAGTCTCTTGAACCGGCATGTAAATCGTCTGGGGACGTCGAGTATTTTAACAGCCAATTCACACATCGGGAGCGAGACGCGCAAACCTTGGCCGTCCTGGGACAAAAAGGGTGCGCTGCCGCCCACCCGCCGCGTCATGTCCAGCGTGTCCGTCGTCGTCCCTTGGCCTTCGGTCCGCTGACCGATACACTTTTCCCGTCGCGCAGGAGCGTTCCGATCAGTTCCGAACGAGCGTCATCCGATCTCCGAGAGGCTCCGCGGCGAACTCGAGCATGGTTCCCGCAAACCTCTGGACAGAGACATCACCGAAATGCGTCCTTTGGGGACGGGGACTTCCTGACGCCATGGCCAATTTCAGTTGTCCTACTTCCAGGCATACGAATTTCCATTGGCGTTTTGGCATCCCGAACTGTGCAGCTGCAAATGTAACCATTTCCAATCGAGGTGGCATCCAAGGCTTGGAGGTGCAGCTAGCGGCGGCGCCTCGCACTGAGGCAGATGCAGCAGCGTTGCGGCTTGTCGTTGAATGCGGCCTTTGGGACTCTTACTGGGGTGTCAAAGGTTTTCCGTTTGACCCTGGGCTACCCACTCGGCTTCAAACAGCAACAGGCAACGTACCCAAATTTGTCTCGTGGCCGGGGCAGCGCTCTCAGCAGAGCAAACGGTGGTCGTCGCTCTCGCGACTGCTCTCAGTCTCACCAATAGCAACCCCGCGGCGGGTTGTGCACCATGCTGGCGTGGCTCTGTTCATGTATCGGCACACTTGGGTGGGCCACTTCGGTCACAACCTGCTACACAACCTTGCCTGCATCATCGAGACTTTTGACGAGTGGCGAATGTTGCATCTATTGCCAAAGCGCACCGCCACCTACGTAGCACTCGACCTCGGTGCCCATGGTTCCGAGGAGCTTCCGATGAAAATGCTGAGCATGCTTTTCCACCGCGTGCTCTCAGCGAGCCAACTGCCCACTGATGAAGAGCACGTATTCGAGCACGCACTCCTCGGCCAGGCCCACCGGCACATGCTCCATATGTCGGTGTATGCCACGCCGTCGCTCGCGCAACGCCGCCTGTATCGTTCGATGGGAGCCTTGCTCGAGCTGAGCTTCTGCCGTGGGGCGCGCGCCATCTGCACCGCGCCGGCGTCAGTTGATCCGAAGCAGAAAATGCCTGGGCTCTCGTGGCTGATCGCGGCCGGACGAGGTGTGGAGCGGTGCGCGCAGACGAACCACAGCACCAACATCTCTGCCGATCCCTCGTTGCCGCCAGTGCGAGCGCTGGTGGCGGTGCGATGCTCAGCAGCAGATGTGACTGCCAAACGCTGCCGCAACGAGGACCCGAACGGAAGTAAGGGTCGCCGCGCGCTTCTCAACGAGGACGAGGTGATCGCTGCGCTGATCACGGTCAGTGCGGGCACGTGCGTCTTCACGGCAAACCCAGGCACTTTGCCGCTGGCGCAGCAAGTAATGCTCTTCCGATCCATGGATGTGTTAGTGGCTGCGAGCGGCTCGGCGCTCATCGGAATGTTCTTTATGCGACCGCGGGCAGTTGTCGTCGAGCTTCTCAGTTTCCAGGGAACCTCAGTGCCTGACACAACGTGGCACGAGCTGGGCATATCCCTCGGGCTCACGTACAAAGTTCTGCACGAACAGCACTGGTTTGCGCGCACTGCTTTGCCGTGGGACCGTCGCGAAGCTATCCATGTTGAGCCCAGCGAGCTCGTCGACCTTGTGCGGAGCAGCTTGCATACCGCCTATGGGGACCCGAGCGAGGTCGCCCCGGCTTTGATGGCGTCCAATCGCCGAAGGGTCCGGTCGTGAGTGTGACGATGGAAATGACCAGACACCAGCTATCACAGTCGGCGAGAGAGGACTACGTTTACTCTGGAGACACCGCGAGTACGCGGCTGAATTTAGCAACCAACCACAACGACGACTGAACATGTTCCTCACAACAACCTCACAGACGCACAGTCACACACGCAGAGCGACTCACAATCTCTCTTTCCGGGTTTTTTTGTGACCGCGACGAAACTGACTTCTGTTTTAGGCAAAAGTTTGCCCCTCGCGTGAAGGGACGCGAGAACCATGGTACACCTGCTCGAACGGGAAGGACCCATGTCGCCGAGCAGGTGGTCGGGCGCCGACCTGCCATGGAGTCTGGCTGCCATCGGCCCACAGGTGGTCACACAAGTTGGACCGCGAGTGGACCTCGAGCTCGCGTACGCAGAAGACATGCTCGAAGAGGCGCCAGCACCGCAACCCGTAGAGGCGCCAGCACCGCACCCTGACGCTGCGCCCTACGCAGACAATGATGCTGCTCCTCCGATCATCGAGGCCGGGGACAGCATGTGGCAACAAATCGCAGGAAGCGCTCGTGTACACGTGAAGTTGAAGGGTGTTCACGTGCACACGTGCTCTCCGGGGGGGGCGCAGCAGCATTCGGAAGGTGTGATGCCCCCGCGGGTAGTCCACTTCGTTGAGAACGCGGCCACGGTACCGTGCGAGTCCGGCGTGGCACCCCGCATCTTCGAGGTCGACCCGATGCATGTCACGGTCGAGACGGACTCAGAGGACGACGCCACCGCAGACGCCTCCGCGATGCCACGGATGCGGGTTTCCGAGGATCTGCTCGACAAGCTCTCGCAGAGCCACGCCTCCGCGCTTACCGCCTTCGGCGACCTCATCGACAATGCACGCGAGAGCGAGGCGACGATGATGCGCATCGACATTCGCAAGCACCCACGGCCAGCCGAGGCGCGTGCGGGGATGGGAGGCGCTCACGACGGCGTGTCTCGGCCGCAGGCTTCGATCTCGCATGGAACCGTCTCTGGCCGGATGCGCACGACTCTGGCCGACCTCATGCTCGTCCTCGAGGACGACGGGCATGGCATGAGCGAGGGCATCGTGCGCATGGGCCTTGGCTCGATCGGCCACACCTCGAAGAGCCTGAGCGGCGGCAGTGGCTTGCACTACGGCTTCGGCTCCAAGACGGCACTGTCCAAGCTGGCCGAGTTCTGCCTGATCTTCACACGCGCGGAAGGAGGCCACCGGACCGTCGCGCTCCTCTCGTCGAGCTTCTCGATCGCGCGCGGCATGGGCGAGATGCTCGTGCCCATCTGCACATGGGAACGCACCGCTGACGAGCTACTGCGCGAGACGGACGAGAAGACCTCGCCGCTCACCCTCAAGCAACGGCGCGCCTCTCGCGACGAGCTGCTGCGCTGCGCTCACCTGCCCTTTGCGAGCGAGGCGGAGTTGCTCGACGTCTTCAAGCAGGGCCTCTTCGCTGATGGTGGCACCGGTACGTGTCTCGTCTGCTGGTCCCTCAAACCCGTGCTCACGGTGCGTGTTCACGGCGCTCGTGGCGACGCAAGCGACATCGTCATCCGCCCGAATGCGTCCGACCCGCCGCCGATCACGTCGCTCCGCGCGTACTGCGAGCTGCTCTACCTACACGCTCCGAGCGCGACACCGCCTCTTGTGCCCGTGCTCAAGATCGTGCTTCGAGGGCGCGAGGTCCGCTACCGCAACTGGGACGCCTACCTGTGTGATCTGCGCCACACGGTCACATTGCCCGACCCGGCGGAAAACGAGGTCGAGGCGCAGTACGACATAGTCGACGGGCCGGGCGCTGCGGCGCTCCGGCGCGAGGCTAAGAAGGTGAGCCAGCAGGCGCGCGCCACCTTGACCATCGGCTACGCGCAGACACTCGATGACGTGTACAACACGCTTTCGTGGCCCAGTGGCTCTCTCAAAGGCGTGAGTGCCACGGTGATGTCGGAGCGCAAGAGAGCGGTTACGGAGGAGCAGACAGGCTTCGCGTTCTATCACAACGGGCGACTGATTCGCATCCTCGAGAAGCTCGTGCTAGCGGCCTCTAATTCGATTGCCACCTCGACGCGGCGCATTACGCACTACGGCCAAGGGCTCACTGGCTACGTCTCCGAGAACTATCTGGCGCCCGAGCACAACAAGGCGGTGTACAAGCGAGCTGAGCTCTTCGCGAGCCTCAAGAACGCCGTCAAGCGATCCTGCCAGAAACACCTGAGGGAGAAGGTGGCGCCACGCCTCGACGCCATCAAAAGCCTTCCTCTGGCCGCCGCCGCAGTCGCCGCCACCGCCGCGGCGGCGGAGGCCTCGGGCTCTGGTTCGAGCCTGGACGCCGAGGTCAGGCCGCTTCCATGGGCTGCGACGCCCAAGCACAAGGGCCACCCCAGAAAGTCGCTCGCCGACGAGTGCCAGCGCGAGGCACGTATGCGGCCTAAGGATATTAGCGACACCACGGTCGGCAGGGTGATCGCTGTCTCAGCTGGACGGTACAAGCTGCGCATGGACGACATGTTACTCTCAGCCCGCAGCTACCGCGCGAATGAGCTCGTGGAGACCGTCTTCGATCCGTATGAGCTCGATCGCTCGATGAGCCCAGCGCCCGCCTCCCTCTCGGGCTGCTACGTCGAGGTTTGGTGGCTGTCCGAGGGCGATCAGCACGACGACGCCCACGACGACGCCGAGGCAGCCCACGACGACTGGTGGCGTGCCACGTTGCGCCATCGACCCGATTTGGGCGAGAGCGGCTGGTTCGATCTCGAGTATGAGGTGGACCAGACGTGCGAAGAGGTGTTCATAGGCATCTCGCCCGGCACCCGGCTCATGGCGAGCGTGGCCTTCCGGCGCGACGGCGAGAAGCTCGTCTGGAAATTCCCGAACGTGACGGATAAGGATATGTTCAACCTCCGGCGGGTGGATGCGGCGGCGGATGAGCTGCGGCGTACCATGCTGCAGCGCATGCTACGGCCCGAGTGTGCGAGCGCCGTGTTGGTGGGCGACACGGCTGAGATGCCACGGCCACCGGCTTCAGCTGCGCCGGCCTCTGTGGAACCCGCCTCGTTGGAACAGCCAGACGCTGTGGCCGCCGACGTAGCGCCCTCTCGTGCTGCTGAGGCCGCGGCTTCGTCAAGCGCCATGCGCTCAACAGCAAGGCAGCGGGCCGCGGCTTCGTCAAGCGCAATGCGCTCAATAGCAGGGCAGCGGAATGCGGCGCCGGCGGTTGGCGCTGTTGCTGGTGTTGGTGCGGCCGCTGTGGCAAGCACAGAGCAGCTGCGGCGACGGCAGGCGACTGCCACCCCGGTGCACTCATCTGCCGCGGATGTGGCCAGGGCGGCCGCGGCGGCCGAGGGGCTCGAGCTGGTGCTGTCCTCGAAGAGTCAGACTGGCTTCAAAGGCGTGTGGAAGAGGAAGGGTGCCAAGTTCGACGTGTATGAGGTCCAGGTCACTGAGAATGGCAAGGGGCGCTCAATGGGCACCTTTGCGACGCCGGAGGAGGCGGCCTTGTGCTACGCGAGGTACATTGAGGCGGAGCGCCAGTCAACCGCCCAGTGGCCGGCTGCACAAGAGCAAGCGCTCTTTCCGGGATTCGTCAACCCGGGAGTCCGATACACGAAAACGAGCGTCGCAGCCTCCGCCGCAGCAGTACTGCCGCCAGCACCGCCAGCTCCGCCAGCGCCGGCGCGAGCGCCGCTGCCAGCGCCGACATCCCATCGGCCGGACGCCGAAGTCGTTGTCGTTGACTCAGCATGAAAGGAGTTCGACAGCGGCTGAGGAGGCGGAGGAGGCAGAGGAGGCGGAAGAGGCGGAGGAGGCGGAGGCACTCGCGGCGCCCTCGGCAAGCGGCGGTGGCGGCGGCCGTGGCGGCGGTGCTGCTGGTCGGCATTGCAGGTCGCCGACGGTGATGCTGGGCGCCAAGATCGACGCAACGTCCTTTGGCACGGTGGGGCGCCGTAATGAGCGCCCGTCAGAACGCTCGGCCGGTCCAGCGACCCTCTCTGCCGCCACCGAGGCTACCTCCGAGCAGCCTCCCGAGCAGCCTCTTGCCATCGGGGCGCGGGTCAAGGCGTGCTTTCACGCGTACGAGAAGCCCCGGAAAAATAAAGGTTGGGGGGGCTGGCCATTACTACACAGGCGCAGTGGTTGCAGTCAATAGCGACGGCACATATGGGGTAAAGTACGATGATGGCGATGTCGAGGACCGCGTCGAGCGGCGGCACATCCAGCAGATCCCCTTGTCCTCACAGCCAGCGCCACCGACGGCCGTGAGCGGTACCGGGAGACGAGCAACTCTCCGAGGTCGTGCACGGCGCCCCGAACACTCCGTTGGAGTACGCCCCGCGGAGTGCGAGGGCCGTGTGCATGCGATGCTGGAGGAGATTGACGAGATTGACGAGATTAATGAGGCCCATGTGCATGCGATGCTGGAGGAGGCTCTCGCGC
This sequence comes from Chrysochromulina tobinii, assembly GCA_001275005.1. NCBI lineage: Eukaryota > Haptophyta > Prymnesiales > Chrysochromulinaceae > Chrysochromulina > Chrysochromulina tobinii. Next base: position 11,289 of record JWZX01003076.1, read on the forward strand.
CAGCTCTCGCGCAGGCGACGCGCTTGCGCGAGAGAGCAGGGACGACGACGGCGGACGAGTCGGCTGATTGGCATGAGCGAGCGCTCGCATGGCGCAAGCAGGCGGCCGCGGGACTCGCGCGTCTGGTGAGCGAGCCACTTTTGGCCAAGAGCGCGGGCGCGCCGAGTAGAGCGCGCGCGGCGGAGGGCGCGGGCGCGGCGCACGAGGGCTCGGCGGCGGAGGCGAGCGAAGCGATGGAGATGGACGAGGTGGACAGAATGGTCGAGGCGTCGTCCCGGGCAAAGACCTCCTCCAACGTAGCATGCGGCCGCCCTCAGCTCGCGCAGCTCAAGCAAGCATCATCTCCCACTGCTACTCCCGGGCAAAGGGCCGACGAGGAGGGAAAGGAGGGCAAGGAGGGCGAGGAGGGCGAGGAGGGCAAGGAGGGCAAGGAGGACGAGGGGCTAGAGGTGAAGGTCGAGGAGGGAGATTCCGAGATGGAGGTGGAGGAGGTCGATGAGGACGAAGACGAAGACGAGGACGCTTCGGCCGATGCGATTGGATCTGACGCGGCGCGTGGACGGCTGGCGACCATCACAAAGGAGGAGGAGGACGAGGAGGATCCTGACGCGCTCTTGGAGAAACTGGAGCAAATGAACGACGAGGAAGTGACGCTGCTGATGGAGGAGGACGCAGGCGCCGAGGCGGCGGTCGAGAGTACTGGTGCAGAGAGGGCCAGGGCAGCGGCGACAGCCGAGACCAGAGCCCAGGACGACGCCGAGACCAGAGCCCAGGACGACGCCGAGCCCTTCTCTCATGCGAGTCTCGCCCGTACTCTGCGCGAGAGGATGGCGCAGCTCGGCGGGATTCAGTCCAAGCTGGCCTCGCGTCTCGGCTGCACCAAACAGGCGCTCTCGGGCTGGCTCCACGGCAAGTGCCCCCGCGGTCAAGAGGCGCGCCTCGACGCGATCGTTAAGGCATGGCTCGATCGTGTTGAGCAGGATCCGACTCAGATCCAATCTCGTCAGATCCAATCTCGTCAGATCCAATCTCGTGATGAGCAGGATCTGACTCGGGAGGCTGTGGAAGAGCCTGCTCCGGCGTTGGATGAGGAGCTAACGGCCGCGTTGGCCGCGGCTGAGCGCAAAGAGGAGGCTGCGAGGAGGTTGCTCACCGAGGCCGCAGCAACTCGGGCGCAGGTGGCGGGCGCGATGCAGCAGCAGCAGGCAGCGCGCACGGCCAAGCCAGCCCGAGGCCGATCGTCCCCAGCTCGAGGCAAGGACGAGTTCAAGGACGACCGAACCGCCGTGTTGGAAACCGGATCGGCCACTGCCGACGAGAGCGCTCATGACGGCGCTCAGGTCAGGCCCTGCGAGGTTGAGAGTGCGGCGGCCGGAAGCAGCTCACCGCTCAAGCGTCCTAGGGAGTGTCTCGCCGCGACCAGCGCCACCGCCGCCGCCGCGACCGCCGCCGTGACCGCCGCAACCGCGACCGCCGCCGCCCCCCCACCACCGCAAAGGACGCAGTGGGGGGCGATGGGCCGCATGCACAAAGTGCCTGAGCGGCTACTTCCCACTATGGATCCCCGCAAGAAACCCAAGCATTGGAAGCCACCGGCGGCCGTGCCGCCGCCGCCCATGGCCGCCGCACCGCCGCCACCGGCCACGCCACCGCTCGGGACAGCGCCGCCGTTGTCGTCCCGAGCGTCGTCCCAAGCGGATCGCGATGCGGCCGAGTGGCGGGCCCCTTATGAAGCTCACGCCAAGCTCATGTACGCGGAGCTCATTGTAGGGGGCCTCGTGCGCGTGTGGTGGACGAAGACGATGGCGGGCCATCTCGAGCGGTTCCAGTACGGCACCGTCACTGTCGTGGGGCCAGCATCATTGCCACAGCGCAAGCGTGATCCTCTCAACTGCACCTTCGAGGTCACTTACCCCGACCAGCCGTGTGGCGCCGAGGGAGGCAAGTTCTTGCACGACCTCGAGCAGGTACACGTGGAGCGGGTGCCTGAAGGCGCTTACGATCACTACTTCCGGTCTGCTCAGCACGACGCGCTGTCGCACGCTGCATCAGAGCATGCAACCGCACCGGAGCGCAATAGCGAGCGCCCACCTCGCAAGGCCGCCGTCGCGGGCGCTGCTCGAGGGGCCGCCGCTCTAGGGGCCGCCGCCGCTGAGGCACAGGCCGTCTTAAGCGTGGGCGCACGCGTGCTCGCTCGCCATTTGGCGTCCTATTCCAAGGGGGCACGTCGCCTAAAGTCGGGCGCCAACGCGTGGTGGCGTGGCACGATCTTGGCCGTTGGCTCGGGCGGTGCCACGTACAACGTCGAGTACGATGATGATGGCGTGAAGGAGGACGTGCTTGCCAAATTTGTGCAGCCGCTGGACGAGGAGGGTGATGAGGACGAGGACGAGGACGAGGACGAAGACGAAGACGAGGACGACGAGGACGAGGACGACGAGGAGCCCAAGCCGCCGGAGCCGCCCCACGAGGGCTCGCTGCGCTACGACATCTTCCGTGCCCTGTGCGACGGCCACTCGACGCGAGCGGCCATCATTGACTACGTGGACCAGCACGGTAAGTCGTCCACACGCGGCAAGATTACTCACGATCACAGTCTGCTGCAGGCCGACGTGGTCACGGCACTAGGCAAGGAGACGAATCACGGCCGTCCGCCCCTCTGGTGGCAGGATGCAGACAAGTACGGCCTCACTGCGGAAGGCGAGGTCGTGAGAGCCAAAGAGAGAGCAGCACGCAAGCGCCCCATAGCGTCGCTGTAATCGGCCATCTCTCATCTGCACCAGGAGATATACCGCTCGCGATTCGAGATCAAAGGGGATGCTCGAAGATGTTTGATGCGCAGTCACTGGTGAATGCACCGAGAGTTCGAGAGGCGATCTGATTGCTGCTCGCGCCTTTAGATTCCCTGTGGGATTCTCGAAGAGCGCTCGATCGCGCATTGCTTATGACCATCACAGGCATATGATGAGCATGAGATTGCTCCTCTTTCGATCTTTCGAAAGTCGAGCGACGATGGATCGGGTGTGTTTTCGAGCGACGATGGATCGGGTGTGTTTTCCCCGCCCCCCACCGCGATGTTAAGCCTGGTCTAGCTTTCAGCAGGGACCGGGTTGTCGCGCAGGCTCACCAGGCTGCTTGTGTAGCTCTGATGAACCGCAATCACAAGTCCATTTTTGGCTCCAGAATGCGGGATTGGGAAATTAGCGATGACCATTTTCACATTCACAGGCGCTGGATTGGGGTGCAACATCCACGTACAGTACTGTATCAACAATGAGTCGCCCGTGGGAGCACTACCAGATCCACAAAAGCAAGCCGGCGTAATGATGCAAGCTGAGTGGGCTGCCGTGGTCACCATGTCGGCTGTCAGTGCCTACTTTATCTGGCGCGCACGTCACCGGTTCGAGTCGTTGAAATTGTATTCCTGCTCGAGGATGACCGCAGAAGAGGTTAGCTTCATCTCGGTTCCTATTGGTGATGTTGAGCGCCAACTTCTCGCTGTCATGGAAAAGTATGGCTGTGCACTCGTTACAGGGGTTGCCCAGGATGCCGAGCTAGAGGAGCTTGAGCGCCTAATGCACAATGATCTCGTCGCCGTCGTAGACGAGGACGCCGTCGGCGCTTTGCCACCCAGTATCCTGGGAGACTTCGCCAGATTCAAGAATGGCACGGTCCAAGATTTTCCAGCCCCGAACGTTGATTCGTTGACCGCAAGTGGGCTCCTCTTGAAGAAGTGCTTCGCGCATGGTAAAATGGCATGGCGCGTTCGGAAGCACCCCAACATTCATCGTGCATTCGCCGCTTTGTATCCAGACGATCCAGGCCCGCTCGTGTCAAGCTTGGATGTGCCCCTCCTCTCGCGCGACTTGGGAGGCGTGGCACCGTTGACGAATCCCGTGAGTGCGCACATGGACCAGAATCTCAACGATGCGCGCGCTCACCTTCGGGACTGCGCGTACTACCAGGGCATTTTTTACGTCTGGGGCGCCGAGGCAGAGGAGGCAAGCACCACGGTCGTGTGGCCTGGCTCGCACAACGACAAGGAGCTCCGCTCAAGGATGATGTCCGACGAGAACTTCAAGAACTGGGGCGCAGCCGGTGAACATTACTGCGCGATCTGCGACATGAAAGATGAACAGACGGCTGCAGACATTGCAGCAGCCTGGGGCAAGGCGGCGCGTCGCGTCCCGGCTCCGAGAGGCTCTCTCTTCCTATGGAGCACGAAGACACTGCACACGGGATGGCAAGCTGGCAAACGTCTCGCGCAGGCGGTAGCGCTCTCGCCCAAGTCCGAGCGGCCCGAGCATGAGAGGCTGGCAAAGCTCCGGCTCGCGGCGCTGGGCTTGCCAAGCACCCATTGGGCCCACGTGGGAATGCAGCATGATATGGTCCTGAGGGATATGGGTTACTTTGGCTTGCCGGCCGATGCAGCAGAGAGTCAGACGCGAAGAGAAAACACGCTCGGTGCAATGCCGATGCGCTCCGCGATCCGCCCATTCGGCCTCCACGAAGACGCTCCCGTCGCCGAGCTCGAGATTCTCGCGAGGAACACGACGTTCTCGCTCTGTGGAATGTGGTGGCCATCTGAAGAGGAGAGAGTGAGATGGAGCGCCGTTTTAGAAGCGAGCGTGAAGGACGAATGCAAGGACATCCTCTGAGTTTCTAGATGCTTGGCAGCTGTGCGCAGAGCAAGCGGTTCTCTCCGTTTAAATCAGAGCGGTCCCCCCGCCTCCACGCCCCCCGCCGCACCGACGTACCCTGTCCGTGTCTCCCGTTGGAATTCAATGTTTCGAGATCTCTTCACACGGAGAGTTCACAGTCGCTTTTTTTAGAAATGTCCGGCCCGCGGCCCGGCTGCAGCGTGCAGGAGAGCCGAGGACGCGGTGCGCTTGGTTCGAACGCTCGGGACCACGATGCACGAACGAGTGGGCAGTGGCGGAGGGCGCCGGCCGCCCCCTGCGCTCAGTCGCCGTGCCCATCTCGACGGTGGCGATCAAGTTTTGACACGTAAACCTCGAACAAAACCTTTGACGATTTATGTGTTCACACTATGCATTCACACTAGGGCTTCACGAAACCCAAGGACCGCGACCGCCGCTCACTACACCGCGACGAGGACTGCGCGCACCATCGCCGCCGAACCGAACACGCGCACCACGACCCACGAGCGAACAGTGAAGTGTAGGAAGTGTGCAAAGTGGGACCGTCCAACACGGATGGTTAGGCCCTATCGTGAGTATTCGCATTCATCCATTCTTTATCCATTCTTGCATCAATTCCTCTCAGTTGAGTCTGCCTTCTCCCAGCTTTGCCGTCACCTCTCCCCCGACCGCCAGCTCACCATGCGCCCGACGTATTCTGCAACCACGGGGGCCCGCATCGTCGCGCTGCCGCAATACGGGCAAGAATCTTCTGCGGCAGGATGAATGTCCGTCCAAGCTTCCCAGCACTCGACGTCCATCCAATGCGAACACGGAAAGAAGCAGACGAGACGCACGCGCTCCTCGGTGCCGCCCTTCATGAACGTGTCATGACAGGCGGGGCACCGGAGGCTTGGAAGCTTCTGGCGTAGCACGCCGGCGTCCTCCATTGTGGCAATCATGGATCCGAGCACCATACAAAGGAGCCAATCCTCCCCTCCCGGAAACTCCAGGGTATCGGCCTCCCGCCGATGGACTTCAGCCAAGCTCAAGCTGCGGTACATGTTGAGCCTCGCCTTCAGGATGCGAAAACCGTCACCGACGCCTTTGGAAAGCCACACGTCCAGCAACACGGAGCATCGGGCTCTTTCCGGCTCGGAGAATCTTTCAAGCGCGACTGCCAAGGCGCTGACGAGCCCGTGCGCACGGTTTTCGTGGGCCCACCAGTCCCACCACTGCCATTCGGTGAAGTCCCACCAGTCCCACCACCGCCGCCCACGCCACGCGCTCTGTATGGTACCCTCAAGCGCATCAATCCTCGAATGAAAGAGGCTCTCTTCGAAGGGCAGCGCCACACGGGGGCGCCAGTCCCATTCGGGGTGCTGGTTGACCGCATTCGGCACCACATCCCCTGGCTGCGCGCGACCCTCGGCCACGCGTCGGTGTGCCTGATATCCCGGCCCATCGATGACAGATGCAGCCGTGCTCCGACGACGTCCACCATGTCCTGTGAGTGGGTCCCGGTCTTCACGCCCTTGCGGACGCTGAGGTGGTGGTGAGATTGATGGACGTGATTGTGAGGATGGCCTCTGTTGAATACGCGGTGGAGATCGTCGCCGGTGTAGCACCAGTGCGGCTGCCGCGAGGCAGAGTAGGACAAAGAGCAGAAGCAAAGCGACGGTGCCGAGACGAATGAGTCGCGTGAGAACGACGTCGCTCTCCTCCATGAGCTCGTCGAAACGGCGGACAAGCTAAACTTCGACGTGATTTTTCCGGAATCATTCATTTGGACAAATAAGTTCAATTACTGTAACCTCTTCACTTTAAATGCGCCGACATACGCTTGGTTTCGATTTTGTTTTTACGTTCCTGTGGGGAAACTCGACTATTCGCGGGAATCGGTCAGCTTCAATTGAAGCCATGTCCGCGCCATTCCACGTCGCCGAGCCAGAGGCAGACGGCCTCAGCGGGTTCGCCAAGCGATCCCGCGGGCGCGACGGACCGAGCCACGAGGCGCCCTCCAAAGCGGAATTCGAGGCCATGGTTGAAGAACTACAACAACTTCGAGTACAGAATGTCGAACTCAAGGCTCGCCAGCTGCCGCCTCAGATGGCGACGAGCCCCGAAGGCGTCGAGGGGACCGTCCAGCGCCTGTTGGCACCGGGCGGTACCAAGCCGGTCAAAGTGTGGACGAGCAAAGGCGCCGACGGACGGGGCGCGGCGAGCCACAAGTCTATGCCGGCCCTTAACGTGTCGCTGGTCGGACGTGTGGCACTGGTCGCCTTCTTCACTCAGCTCCCGGCTCAGCTCCTACAGGCTGGGGTCCCAGCGGACCGGCCGGCCGCAGCGGCTGCGTGTGCCCTCGTGCGGACCAAGCTCGCCAGTGGCGCGGCCGCGGCCGTCACTGCCTCTGCCGTGGCCAGCATCGAGGCCATGGGCTCAGCGGCGGCTACCACATACGGTGATCCGTCACCACTTCATTCTCTTTTGACCCCTACCTCTGCCATCATCTTTGTGACGACCTGGCGACCATACCTGGACGGCATGACAGCGGTCGCAGAGGCCGTCGACGTCGACTCGCCCAACACGGTCGGGCTCACTCTCCAGTGCCTAGCCACCTACCTCAAGCCGGACAGACTTTCACTGACGGGCGCCATGATCGGCGCCTCGATCCTCGAGTACACTCGTGGTCTTGCCATCAACGCCATGGCTTTTGACATGCAGGCCTTTTACTCAGTCGAGGCCGGTTCAAGCTGTGGCACCGGCGACGTGCAGCCGGACCCGATTCTCAACGCCGAGAACATGCTCACGTGCGCCGACTTCTTCTTCACGCTCATCTTCTTCAACTCAATGCGCAAGGTACTTTTGATCGATGGTGATGTGAACAAGGTGAGCCTCAATCCCCGCGCCACGGCCCTTGCTTTCATGCCCGCACCACACTCTCGTCTCTCTCTCTCTCTCTCTCACCGTTTCACCGTACTCTTTCGTCTGCCTCAGATTGCTTTCTTTGCATGGCTCGAGCGCGTCTACGTGCGCAAGGGCATCATGATCCTGGGCATCGCACTTGCCGAACCTGTGCTCAACTACATCGCCGGCATCTCCGGGGCCGAGTTCTCCGACACCTCTGGCCTTTCGATTTTGCTGATGTATATCCCTGCGAGCGACGAAGGCGATGGCCTGGCACACCTCAAGCTGATCATCTTTGGCTGGTCAGCTTGCTACGGTTGTGCAAGAGGCGAAGGCTTTGGGCCCAAACTCAAGCACGCCACCATGCAGTTTGTGGCTGGCCTGGCTATGCTCCCCAAGCGGCAATTCACCACCGAGTCCCCGCTCTACGGCATCAAACACGGAGGCATGGCCGCGATGCTGAGTGAGTGGCTAGGAGTGGTCTACCTAACGCCAAGCGCGGCCGGCGGCGCGGCCGTGGCAGCCATCTGGGAGCGTATCCACGCACATGAGGCCGCGAACGAGCCGTTGCCTGCCGACCTGGCGCTCTGGAAGAAGCGCTCCGGCGTCGCAGCCGTGGCAGCCATCTGGGAGCGTATCCACGCACATGAGGCCGCGAACGAGCCGTTGCCTGCCGACCTGGCGCTCTGGAAGAAGCGCTCCGGCGTCGCAGCCGTGGCAGCCATCAGGGAGCGTATCCACGCACATGAGGCCGCGAACGAGCCGTTGCCTGCCGACCTGGCGCTCTTCAAGGAGCGCTCGAGCTCTGGCACTGACTCTGGCGGCGCAGCTGTTGCAGCAATCTGGAACGTGTCAAGCTCCCGCCAGGCCACGGAGAACATGGCCGAGATTTTGTCGACCCAGCCGCGTCTCCTTCAGATGGTGGCAACGACGCAAAAGCCGGTAGACCGTCCGCCGAACCCGCAGAGCCAGAAGAACTTCTACCGCTGCATGTGGTGCGATTCGACGTTTACAACGACAAACAATGCGCGCCGCCATGGAGCCCAGTCTCACGGAGAGCGTTTCGATGGCTCAAAGCGCTACCCCCCTAGCTACTACAGCATCGCCTTCTAAACCCTCAAGAACCCCAAGCGCCAAGCTCGACTTGTACAAGTACAGCTGGCGGTGGGAGCGAACAGCATACGAGACGTCTGTGAGACGGTGATTCCGAGGAAGCAGCTGGCGGGGGAGCGAACAGCATACGAGACGTCTGTGAGACGGTGATTCCGAGGAAGCAGCTGGCGGCCAAAGTCGAGCCAAGTTTTGTGGTGAGAGCGTTCGTGACGCCGGAGGCGGTGGAGCCAACGGGAGCTATGGTATCACCGCTAGACGTGTGAACAGGCGGATAACTCGGGGCGTGGGCCAAGTTATAGGCTCCACCACATGTTCCTCTCACCGCGTCGCTCTTTTGACCGGCTGCCTTTCCTCCTGCTCCCCGCCACCCTAAGCCAGCTCCCATCGGAGGAGCTCGCCCGTTATGCACCTTTGCCATCACCACCCCCACTGCCTCGTTACGTCAACCCGCCGCCACCGCCGCCAGGACCGCCGACCGATGCTGCCATCGACTACGAGTACGTTGAGAGCAGCAACGCTCGGCTGGAGAATGCGAGTGTGTTGCAGAGCGATTGGACGGTCGGATTGGAGCCCACGCTCGATCGTGCCATGTACACGACACCGTGGCTTGATCGCGACCATGCGCATGTGACGGCTGAGCGAGACCTCGCTGGCACCGAGTGGCTGCGTGCCGGCAGTCCGAAAACGGCTCTTGCAGGCAGCGAGCAAGAGAGGCTGAACCTCGTCTACTTATCACGCCACGGATTGTACCGGCGCACGGATGCTAAGTTCAACGAATTTGTCGCGCGGCCGACAGGGTCGCCCCAAGATGGTTACGGCCTGTGGCGCTACTGGGAGTCGCGTGGCCGGTGCCCATACGAGCTGCTCATCGCGGACCCGTGGGGTACGCTCGTGTGGCAGGGGGCACCCGACGGAAGATTGCGCGCGTTCGAGTGCTCCTGGGTCGTGCGCCCTGGCATGTACCGCCACATGGGCTACTTCAAGCTCTCGCGGGCTCCTGTCACGCTCTCGTTCAAGACCTTCTTGCTCGTCTCGCCCGTCGAGCACCTCACCATCTACGACGGTGCGCATCCGGACGCGCAAATGCTTGGCCGCTTTACGGGCGCACACGTGCCCGACCAGATCACATCCACCGGCCCAGAGGTCCGTATTGTGCTCACCTCCCACCTAAACCGAACCGCAGAGGACACTTGGGCAGAACTGAGACGCACCATTGCCGCGGATAGGCTCGACGCCGCCATCGCTGAGTTCATCATTGCGGCGCGCTCTGACCTCATCGGCTTCTATCGGCAGGATATGCGACGGATCCTACGAACCCTGGCACGTCGCGAGGCTACAAGACCAGAGAACGGCTGGATACGTCACAAGTGGTTTGCCGGCGATGGGACTGGCTTCGACCGCGCCTTCAACGACTCGCTCACTTACGTGCTCGAGGATATGAGCTCATGGGAGAAGCGCACGAGAAACCAGGCGGGGAAGGAGCACGTCCACTGGGACAGGAGAGTGAGCCCGAGGCGCTACCCAGGGCCCATCGAGATGCCGGAGAAGAATCCTTTCTATGCCGCAGCCACGGGCAATCGTATAGGACGTGGCGAGGTCGACGCGGACGGGCTCGTGGAGGTGCAGCGCCACCTCGGCGTCCTGCCACGTCGGCCATCGGGCTTCTCCCTGGACTTCACCACGACTGCAGACTGCCATGGCCGCGGCATCACTCCGTACGGCATCGGTATGCTGCCGCCGATCACTAGGTCCATGGAGATGCACTCGCGATCTTCGTCCAACTTCTTGTATCTGCCCATGCCCTTGGAACCCAGCTCGTGCCAAGCAATGGTCATCACTGGACCCCAGACGACACGTGATCGCCCATTCTCGATCGCCGATAATATGATGAAGCTCGAGAACGAGAAGCAGATGGAGCGCTGCATACCCCCGGGGTCGTGCGACGTGCGAATAGGAGGCGAGCGGGGATTGAATTGCTCGGCCGCGTGCAATCCGTTCTTCGCGTGCGTGCACAACAACATGGCCAATCGGAGCCTGTGGAGAATTGGGCCGCATCTGTACAATAAGAGCCTTGTTGCCCGTGCAAGACAGCAGTGCCTTCAGCTGCCTCTCGCGGACCAGTGTGTTGACGTCGATCAGCGCACGGTGGGTTCCATTCGCCCTGGGGGGCCTGGAGGTACCAACCGTCTCGTTTCAATGGCTTTGCGAACGCTGGCGGAGCCTAAGAGCGCTGGGTGCCTGGCCTTCACGTGCGCGAGCTGTGCTGTGACCATCTTTGACGCATTCTTCCGATGCGCAATACTTTGCGGACAGAACATGGCCAATCCCGTGCCGGACTGTATGGACTGCTCATATCAGTTTGACGATGTCTATGATGGCATCGACCGGACGCGCGACCGGCTTTGGGAGGCCTACTTTGCAGGGGCGTTTGGGTTCACAATGTGCCCTCGCTGCAACGTCAATGAGCAGAGCATGGTCGACGCGTATACCCCAATGTCGATGGAGTGCCGCCGCTGCCACTATGCCATCGAGGACTTTTTGAACTCCGATGTATTCGCGTGTAACGACGCGCAGGCGAACAGCCTGCGGTGCTTCAGCCTCGATCGCACGCATTACAACTACCGGCAGGACTTTTTTGGCGAGCTCAGGCCAGGATCAGAAATCCTTGATCTCACCTTTGCTGGCACCTACGTGCCGACTCAACAGGAGATCGATCAGTACGCGAGACCACCTCCACCTCCCAGCGCAGCTGGTTGAGAGAGTCGCGCTCAGACCGCAGAGCGATCTTCCCGCAGCGCTACATTGGAGCCATCCAGACGAAAATCCTGACGAAAATCCCTGTGGTTGAGCGCATCAGCAGCGCATACGAAGGGAAGCGGAACACAGGAGTTAACTCAGTTCTCAGACATCGCTGACACGTTCCGCTGCGCGTGCGGGCGTGTGGTAAACGCGAGGGGGCGTCGCGTCGAAGAATTTTCGCTTTCGCGAAGCCTAACAGGCGCCTTCTTGGAAAATTGTACTATACGACTGACCGCGGTCTGACATAGTACGGTACAGCCGGTGCATGAGCAAGAAACTGCTGCCCACATGACCGGCAGCCTCCACTATAGTGGAGGCACGCCTTCATCGAAGGTGAGTGGAGGGTAATCATCGATCTTCTCGCGCTGCCTGCTCGGCGCGCGATCGAGCGCTTCTTCTTCGGCGTCGTCTGCCGGGGACTTCGAGGGGAGCATGCGGCTGAGGAACTTCTCTGTCGAGTCGCGGCTAACCATCTTGACGTCCGCGCCCTTGGCGACCATCCTGTAGCTACCCTGAAGGTACTCGTACTTCCAAGACACCTTCTTGATGATGAACGGCTGCTCCACCTTCTCGGACTCGCCCTCCACGCGCACACGAGCAGAGATCAGGTCGCCGCAAGCCGCCGACGGCTCCAGGCGGAAAGTGCCGAGCTTTCTCGGCGGCGGCGTGATCTCGGTGATGTCAAAGAGCAGTTTGTCTCGGTCATCCTTCGAAACGTGAGGGCGGAAAGTGCCGCCTTTCTTGCGGAAGACCCTGCGCATTTTGCGAGGGACACGGCACGTCGGCGAGGGGCAGCGATGGCAGCGATGGCAGCGCTGCTCATGATCACGGGAGCTGTGCTCACTGTGCGTCCTCAACATCGTCGCGTTCATCGCCATTCAGCCAATCATCGGTCGGCTCGCTGCATGTGACGGACGAGACACGCCGCCGCTGGTGATGGAAAGGTTGCCTTCCTGCTGCCCCACCTCGACCCACCTCGACTGGCTGGTGCAACGCGACGAACGCCGCAATGGCTACCAAAGCCATTGCCAGCGAAGATGCTTCCGGAATGCACTTCCGGAAGTTTCGTCGCTAGGGTCCGAGGATCTCTCGAGGACTGTTTTCACACTTCACAACCGAACACCTCGGATTCTGCTCACGCAACACGGCCCCCTCCTTCAGCTCAACTCAAGTCTTCTCAGACAAATGCAACTCCCGTCGATACAGTAATGGGGTAAAAACCCCTCCCCATTTTTCTCACAAACCTGACGAGCTCATTTCTTGCCCTTCTTTTTCTTCTTCTTCTCCTTCGCCTCCTCCAACACGCTCTCGGGCTCCATGTCGGGCTGCGCTACTGTTGGTTCGGGCGCTGACTCAGCAGCCGTGGGCGACGCAGGCGGTGGGCGCCTATCAGGGGTCTGCATCACCTTAGCCACCGCAGCCTCAGCAGCCTCTGCCTCAAGTGCGGCCTTCACCGCGGCCTCAGCATTGGCCCCGGCCTCCTGCGCCGCCGCGGCCTCGGCCTGCGCAGCCGCCATGGCCTCGGCCGCAGCCTTCTCAGCCTCGGCTGCGGCCTTCTCCGCCACCTCAGCCGCCGCGGCTGCCTCGGCTGCGGCCTTCTCCGCTGCCGCTGCCTCAGCCATCGCCTCAGCCGCCGCGGCTGCCTCGGCTGCGGCCTTCTCCGCTGCCGCTGCCTCAGCCATCGCCTCAGCCGCCGCGGCTGCCTCGGCCGCCAGTCGATCCGCCTCCGCTGCTGCTGCTGCCACACTCGCCGCCAGCTCCACCTCGGCTTTCTGGGCCGCCAGCCTCTTCGCCTCAGTAGCTGCTGCCACTTCAGCCGCCGCCGCCGTCGCCGCCGCCACCTTCGCCTGCAGCGCCTTGCGTGCATCAGCAATGCAATCGGCGAGCTCCTTCTCGATGCTCTCCGCCGTCTCCGGTTTCGCATCCCCTGCGGGCTCTAGCACGAGGCGCGTCGTCGCGGGCTCTAGCGCGAGGCGCGTCGTCGGATCGCTACGGCGCAGGGCCTCCGCTACGAGCCGCTCAGCGACTTCCAAGTTGGGTGACGCGAAGTCCGGCAGCAGCTGCGCGGAGGGCGTGTTCGGGTACACCGGGACCTCGTCCGCGACCTCGGCCTTCGCCGCCTCGGCCTTCTCCATCTCGGCCTTCTCCATCTCGGCCTTCGCCGTCTCGGCCTTCTCGACCTCGTTCTTGTCGAGCGCCGCGCGCTTCGCACGCAACTCGGCCGCGTGCGAGAGGCCAAGCGTGGTCGTGGGCGCCGTCGTGGGCGCCCGTACCGGTACAGATGGCGCCGTCGTGGGCGCCAGTACAGAGGGCTCGGGCTCGATCATCGCACCAACCTCACTCCGTGCCGAGTCGACGCGCTGTTCTGAGCGCTGCTCCTCGGCGGTGCGGCCCAGGCGGACAGGCGTGGCAGCCGCCTCGGCCGCCATGAGCGCCACCCCCGGCGCACTCGGCGCGGCGCCGTCCCCGGCCACGTCGACCACGGCCTCGGCCTCGATCTCGACGAGATTGTCATCTCCGACGAGGCCCGCCTGCACGAGGGTGTTGGCGGGCGCGCTGACGCCATCGAAGCGGCGGCCGTGCACGCGCGCGACGGCTTCCCAATCCCGCATGCGGCGCACGAAGATGCGAGTTCGCACCACATCGGCCATGGATGCGCCGAGCGCCTTGAGGGAGGCCTCGACGATGTCCAGTGCGAAGGTCGCTTGCGCGGCTGGGTCATGGCCGCCTGCGACACGCCCATTACGGCGCGTGGCCGTCGTGCCCGAGACGTGCACGACACGGCGCCTCTCCGCGCCACCGCCGCCGCCGTCGACGCGAACGGCGCGGCTGTAGCCCGCCAGCGCCTCCCACACGGTGCCCGACACGACGCAAGCTCCCTTCGGGGTGGGCTGTACCGCAAAGGCGCTGGGGATGGTGGAAAGGTGGTGCGTGAGATCACCGGAGGCGGTGAGGTACGGTGGCTTCCGGTACTCATCGCCACAGCCGCCCGGGAGCGCCGTGAGCTCGGCCAGGGCCCGGGCAATCGCCGCGTGGTCGGCGCTGCTCAGGGCGAACTTGAAGACTCGCTGGTTCTGCTCGAGGTTCGAAAGGGAGGACTTTGAGGGGCGCACGCCCACGATGACTGCGGCGACGGCCGGCTGCTCGAGCACCCAGCGCGTGGCCACGTTGGCTATCGAGATGGGCTCACCATCGAGCACGTGCCCATCGGCCACCGCGCGCAGGACACGCAGCAGCGACTGCAACTTTGGCCAGCCGCCGCAGCAGTCGACGTACCGGCGGTACTTGGCAAGGCTCCATGAGGCGGCAAGCTCGTCGGCCGTCAGGTCGGCGCGATCGAGGTACCGATCAGTCAGCAGCCCGCCCGCGAGCACGCCGAACGGGAGCAGCTGCATGCCACTCGACTGGCACAGGCTGGTCATCTCGCCCGCAGCGCGCCGATCGAGCAGGGAGTACGACACCTGGTTCGTCACCACACGCACGCCGCTCATGAGTGCCACGCGTGCGTGGTCCGCATCGAAGTTACACAGCCCCACGTTGCGCACGTTGGGGTGCTTGGCCAGCAGCTCGAGCTGGTCGAGCCACGCACCATCAGTATATTCCCACGTGTGGAGCTGCAGCAGGTCGATCGCCGTCGAGCCAAGGCGCGAGAGAGCGGTAGCGACGGCCGCGTCCACGGTCGCTGCGGTCGCGTGTTCTCGCCCTGGCATGGGCACCCACTTCGTGAGGCACTGCACCGCGCCGGGCGCGCACGCGCACGCCACGCGTCCCGCCAGGACCTCCGCACTCCCGTAGTGATCGGCCATGTCGAAGGTGCAAAGTCCAGCCTCCTGATAGAGCGTCAAGTCCCGTACCGCTAGCTCCACATCGAGACCTGCGCCCCCCTCGCGCTCCAAGTCGGCCACTTGCCACAGGCCGGTCACCATGCGAGAGATGACCAGCGTCGACGAGAGGCGCCGTCGTGGCACCCCTTGCTCCACATAGCCCATACGCTCTCGGGCCGACGCCATCTCCACCTGCACGCGAGCGTGCACCAAGCTCGCCGTGTCCGTGATGCGACCCATCGCCCAGCGACCCATCGCCATCGCCATCGCCACCGCCCCTCGTCGACCTCCCACGTGCGCAAGCGCCGCCACCTGGGCTGCCGCCGCTCGCTCGATGAGGCTCGTAAGGCGAACCATCACTGCCGCCTTGTCGACCTCAATCTGTGCAAGCGCGACCGCCTTGACTGCCGCCGCCTTTTCGACGAAACGCCGCCACGCGTGAAGGATCGCGCGCGCGGCGCTACCAGCGCTCGCACGGCGCTGCACGTCGAGCACCCACCGCTTGCTCGCAGCATCCACGTCGAGCATCCACCGCTTGCTCGCAGAGTAGCTCTCGAGCGAGCGGCTTCGCGCCGTCGATGCAGCCGCGGCGAGCGCCGGCCCCGAAGCTGCCGCAGCTGCACGCGCAGGTTCGATGACGTTGGCGCGCTGAAATTCCCAGAGCGCACTCGTGAGCTGTTCCAGCTCCTCCGACACCTTCGTGATGCGGCTCCAGCCGGGCTCCAGCCGCGCGAGCGCCTCCGACGACGCAGCCCGAGACATCGCGAGCGCTTCTGACGACGCAGCCCGGACGAAAGACGGCAGCTCCACCGACACCTTCGTGATGGTGCGGCTCCAGCTGGGCTCCAGCACCGAGAGTGCATCCGACGAGGCTGCCCGAGACATCGCGATCGCCTCCGACGACGTAACACGAATGACAGTTGGCAATTCTGCGAGCAACTCTGCCAGTGATTTATCAGAACCGTCCTTGTTTTTCAGACCACGCCGGCGGATCGCGAGTAGCACGGCCAGCGATGCGGCCGCTCCGACAGCAGCGCATACGACGATCGTTGTCGTATTGCTCATGGAGGACAAGAACCGTCAACGGCGCACGCGTCCACCGCCAGGGCGGCAGCCGAGTGAAGATCAAAAACTCGTCCCATTCGGGTTGCCCGCTCGGCGGCCGAACGCAAGATTCCGAAGATGCGCGCGGGCGCAACGGCCGATAAGAGGGCGCAGGGACTTGCCAGCTGAGGCAAGCAAACAAGCAACTTACATTAGATCCCTTTTGCTGCTTGGTCCGCCGTCGGATCCTCGTGCCCGCATCGCACCTGTCTCGAGACCATCTAGGATCTCGCCCTGTCGTGTGGCTACATTACACGGGCGGACCAAACACGGACAGATATCTCAAAGCAGCGGCGTGCGGTGCCGTGATGAAACACTCGCGCACACCAAGTAGGCAACTGCGCTCATCACGCCCGCGATCGCAAAGCCCGCGACCAGGCCCAGCCGAAATGTTGTGCTCGACGCCCAGCCGGTCGCCGGGTCGAGCCCCTCGGGCGCTGTCTCGGGCGGTGGCATCTGGATGGCGGTCGGCTTGTGCTTGACGGGACGCGCGAACGCATCCCAGACGCCACGAGGACTCGACGACGGGCCACATGCCGCCGCCTCGGCGTACGGACCGCTCGTCAGCTCGAAGAGCATCGCCCCAAGGGTCCACCCCACGTCAAAGCCCTCGAGCTCGCGCACGTAGGTCACCGCCGTCGAGTCGGCGGGGATGCCGTACGCGCCCAGCAAGGCGGGCACGTACGCTGAACCGAAGCAAAAGTCTGCAGCGTACTTCGAAGCTACCTCATCCCAACGCCGGCCGCAAAAGGCGCGGCCCGCCGCCGCGAACTCGGCCCACGAGCCTTCCCATCGACCGTTCCAGCTGACCAACCCAATCCCGTTGGCCACATAGAAGAAGAAGTCGGACGCGAAGAAGCGGACACCCGTCGGGGTGGGTTGGTACACGCCGCTCAGGGCGCACGGTGGCAGCACGCACTCATAGTCCAGATGCAGCAAGCTGTCGACGAGTCGCCTACACTCATCCCAGTTCCCGAGACCGGTGAAGCGTACAGTGCGGCATGCGCCGGCGCCACCGCCACAGCCAACGCTCACCTCACGCTCGTAACCGCGATTCATGCAGGGGTTCGCGATGCGTGGCTCAGGCGCCATACTCGCCGGATAGAGCGACGAGTAATCCAGCGCTGGCACTGCAACGGCGAGCTGCTCGAATAACCTCCGCTGCGCCTCGTCCTTGCCCGCGCGCATGTAAGAGTGCGAGTAGACGCGCACGTCCGGCCTGGCCTCGTTGCGGTCGCGCACGTAGTACGAGTCCTGCAGGATGCCACCCACGTCGGGCGGCTCGAACGTGATTTGGGTCGAGGCGCCTCCAAGGTCCAGCCCTCCGAACAGTGCTGGCGCCGTGTCGCCCAAAATGTGGCGCAGCGCCATCCAGTTGAAGAGGCCTTCGTATTCGCCTGAGAGCGTGCGCGCGTCCTCGGCCGGCAAGAATGCGAAGCGAGTGTGGTTGAGCACCGAGGCACGCACGGAGTTCCATATTGGCCGTTGCCTGCTCGCCGAGAGCAGGCGCATGCCAGCAGTGGCGTAGATGCGCAACCGCGTGTGCGGCTGCGCCGCGAAGGGCACCTGCAAAGAAGCCGCCACGAGCAGCGGCGCCAGATAGCTGTCGATCGCCGCTGCTGAGCGATCGGCAAAGGCAGAGATCCCTGGCTCTATCTTCAGCTCCTCGGATTTGGACGACTCACTCAGGAGCTCGGGCAACCCTGTCGGCCATGAGTACACATGTGCACGAGTCCCACTTGAGCCCGCATCGATGATCACGCCATAGGAGGTATCAATCGCTGCCACATGCATCGCGAAGACGACACCCAGGAATCGCTCCCCTGAAACGCAACCCGCTGAAGTAAGATTACTTGTACGATACCCGGATGCCGTCAGCTCAGTCATGCTCAGTCAAGCTCAGCAAGACAAAAAGCGTCAATGGTGAAAAGGTCAGTTCATGAATCGACACACGCGAGCGCGCACCGAACGGCCAACGAACACACGAGACACTGCCACGCAGCGGCGTCGTGCCGTGTGACGCCCAAAGTTACATGGCTGTGAACCCAACGTGAAGGTGCCAGGTCACATGGACGGTATCCAACTATCCATCATGGAACCAGACAGGGGGATGCGGAGAGCCCAGAGTATGGGGATCTCTCAGCCGTTTGGGGGGTATGGGACTTCCCGGGGAAAGCCTTATGTAGGCACCCTGTGGGAAACGGTATGCTGCTCTTGCGCGATCGGAGCCCGTCGTGGATCTTCACACGATTCCTTACGGCGGCCCATCGCGCGATTGATGCGCGTCAGCTTTACCGACATGGGAGAGATGTGTTGCTGCAGCCCGGGTGCTCGCGCGCCTTTGCTCATTGTCCTGTCCTTCGTTGCGATAAGGCCGACTGGTCGTGCAACGGCTGTGCGCCGGATCCAATCCATCCTTCGCGCAAACCTATTGCACTCGAAGGCACACGCGTTGCAAGCGCGCATGTGCCAGGAGGGTACGGCATCACTCTCTGCCCACTGTGTCGAGTACACCCGCCTTGTAGGCTACCTCGCGCTCACTCGGCATAGCTGGTGTCTGCTGTCTGGACATCGTGCTTCAGCCCAATGTACCATCCAGTGCGTGATCCCGCCTCCCAAGGATCGACGCATGACAATGCCGGAAGCTCTCAAGCAAAATTGCTTCTCCTTCCTTCAGGTTCGCGCTACCTGCAAATCTTTACATGAACGAGGCCAAGCCGGTGATGTCCTATGAGGAGCTCGGGGAGACGTTCCAGCGGGCGCTCGTAGATACGGCATCATCATCACAGACCCCGATGCTCTGAGTGATGCGCTGAGTGGCCTGGTGGACACCGCAATGCTGCAGAGTCCTCAAGCCATTCTCCGAGTTCATCGGAATCGTCTTTTCGCCACTCAAGACGTCCGACGGTGAGCTACGCGCCGATCCTGATTCCGGTGAGATCTTGGGCTAAATGCACGAGGTGTCCCTCATCAGAAGAGTGAAATCCGCACGGTGCTTGGGGACGACGCTGTTCCTAGACTGGCCGCTCCCAGGCAGGGAGAGCTGCCACTCTCCCTGTGCTGGGAGGAAACGCTGCACACCATCTTTTATAGATTGGGCATGGCCCAACGGCTGGGTTTGAAGCGTGTGCCGCTTACGACAGGAACCTCACTACAGAGGGCCGCGGCGCTGCGTTGCTATTAGGTTTCGAGCAGCTTAGCCTGCAAGCACCAATCTGGCTCAAAGCCATGCTCGCTCACGATCTTCTACAGATGCCCACCTTCACTTCCTATGTCAACTACGCTACTTCCAGCAAGGAGGCTAGGAAGCAAATCAGGGTGCGCATCGAGGCGACTCGCGAGCTGATCGAGGTCACAGAGGCCTTTCAGACATCTACTCAGCAAGGCAGCGAAGATAGCTTGGGGCAAGGAGAAGACGAGGTACTTGGATCCAGTATGAATGCAAAGTTCTACAGATTCGTGCGTCGATCAAGGGCATTCAAAGTACCTGTACAAGTACATGCAGCAAGACTGCAAAGCCATGGTGAATCGCTTGCAGGGATGTACCATCCAGTGCTGTGATCCCGCCTCCCAAGGATCGACGCATGACAATGCCGGAAGCTCTCAAGCAAAATAGCCCTCCTCCACATCAGAGTCGGAAAACCGCTCGAGAGCTGCGTGGCGGCGCGGCGCGCTCCCAACACGTCGAACAATTCTCGCCTGCTCCTCGAGCTCTGAAGTCGTGTTGATTTTACAAATCTGCTCTTGATCGTGAACAAGGGCTACGTGCTGGTTGTGGACTGGAGTCTTTCTCCCCCTCCCCCCCCTCTCCTCTCAAGTACCGGTACAAGCTTTGCGTTACGAACATGACAACTTCTGCACACGTTTTGGCATCTTCAAGACGCGCGAACGCACAAATCTGAAATGCGCACGGGCGTGTCTTCTTGCGAGCGACTCACCTCGTCCGGCCGGACCGCGTGGATAGGAGCTGGACGCTGGGTGGACGGGTACCCCTACGGCAGCGGCGCGCCGCGATCCTACGCGCGCAGTGCTCTGCCGCGCCCATTCGACGACTGGCGTTCTGGTTCTGAATCTTCTGCAAGCATGCTGAGTCGAACAAACACAGCCGGCGGGCACACCTGGGTCGGACCAGGAGGACTCGGTCTCACTTCCCAAGCAGTTCGTGGGGCCCAGCAGGACCTCGAGCCGCAAGACTCACGGACACCTCGTGCACAGGAGTCACAACGCAGAGCATCCAGGGCTTCATGCAGCAGTACCACGAGCCGTTTTGGAGCTGCTGTAGCACGCGCTACCGATCCCCCAGGAGGTCTGGTGGTCTGGAGCCACCCGAATGGCATCAGCTCTCTGCCAGCTGCACCTTCCACACCTCCGCAAACAGTCCGAGGCACACCATACGCAGTGCACAACGAGAGTAGTCGGGCCGTCTGGCGCGCCGACTGGTTCTGGAACAGCGCTGCGGGTCACCCGAACGAGCTGCAGCACCCGATTGAATCGTTTGTGGCCTCGAGGCAACGCAGCGGCCAACCCGTTCCACAGCATGCGCCACCGCCAAGCATGCCACGCCTTGGCCACGACTGGGTTGTGGGACCCTGCAGGCGAGCAAGCTCTCCAGACATCCACATCGATTCGGCCGCCCTGTTTGCCTGAGATTCATGAAACATGAGAGTTCGTAGACATTTAAACAGTCGAACGCGAGAGAAACGGAGCATATGCCCCCACTGATGCCCTCTCTGCAATTGCCTCTCTGGCCGTTTCACGCGTCACGCATCGAATGCGTGTTCAATGGCATCTGTGCTTATCTGTGCCGGGGTCACGCGTCACACCGTGTTCGCGTTTTGCGCGTGTCGACGTTCAAGTCCCGTTCAAGTCAAGTCAAGTCTTGACTTCCGTTCACAACCAAGGCGGTTTAGAAAAGTAACCAAGGACACTGAACCGGCGTGCATGTAAACACGGTACTCAAGTGTTCGCACGCATTCGTGTAAGGTGTGTGTATCGTATGAGCGTCTGTCGTGTTGCGAAAGGGTCAGTTGAATCGACACACAAGGTACCGACCAGCCACTACCACACGAAACACAGACTGGAGCTGCGGTCGCGTCGCCCGGTGGACTAACACACCGGCGAGGATTTTCAAGGATCCGGACCCACCCCCCGACCCAGCCACGCTACATCATGCTACATCTATCGGCCCCATGCCGGTAGTTCACATGACTGGCCCCCCGTGCCCACGAGCAGGTACGACCTGTCCCCCGTGCCCGACCC
>JWZX01003077.1:0-27925 GCA_001275005.1 Chrysochromulina tobinii
CGAGCGAGCGCCACTGACGCTGGGCTGACGACGACGCAGCCTGGGCAAGGAGGATGCCGACCTCCCTGGACCCCCCGCAAGCGGTGCTCCCAAAGACCAGGCCGCGAACTGGAGGGAACGAAGCCAGGATATCGACTGCTGTCGGTGCCCCGACTGGGACGGCGGTCCCCGTCCGAACGTACCAGGCTGCTGTCCGGGCGTCGAGCGCGGCAGCCGCTGCCTCGTACTCCGCACGAACGGAAGATGCCCTGTACTCAAGCGGCCCCCCACGGCTAGAGGCCACCGCGACCGTAGGCCAGTAGCGACTCGGACAGAAGGAGATCCGTTTTACGTCGTACAGCATGCGACGACCATCGACCGTGAAGCAGTACCGGTATGAATACTGAGGGTTTTCCAAGTTCCGACCCGGTAAAAAGACACCGGGGGGAGCCGGGACCGGTATCCAACAGTACTGTACGGTACCATGAATCCAGACGAGAAGTGTGAACGTTACTGCCGTTACTCGTTACACGACAGTCGACACACGCGACAAGCAGGGCGACAGCCCAGTTTGTACAAGACTACAAGTGCTGCCCGCTCACAATACCGCACACTTGTACCCGGCCGGTACAAGTGTGTGTTCGTCGCACCGCCAAGTAAAAGCACGTGCGTGGGTTGTTGGAGATAGGCATGTATACCGGACTACGCGACGACCGAAACCGCGGCCGACTCAACAGCCGCAGGCCCGCAGCCCCCCCGCGGCCGACTGACGGGACAGGGTACCGGTACATTGTGTGCGTGTCCCGGCTCCCCCCGGTGTCTTTTTACCGGTACATTGTACAGGTTCAAAAACACCGGGGGAGCCGGGACATACACGGGGTTCACACGAACCTCACAACCCACGCCCACCAAAGTTATTTTGACCGGAAGATTAAAACTGTGCACCTCCGTTCCCGCGAGATCGCGTCGGCGTCTATGATGCGATTCCTCGTTGCATCCGTCGCGCTCATCGCCGTGGCTGACGCGCTCACGTTGGCACCGGCACACTCCGTTTGCCGCGTATCTCCCACTGCTCGACGGGCTGAGGCAATCGTCGCGCAGTTTGGTCGCAAGCCACCACCACCACCGCCACCGCAGCCGAAGAAGGGACTGTTCAGCTTCGGTGGCTCCAAAGCAACTGAGGATGTGAAGGCATCTAAGCCAGCAAAGACGGTCGCCAAGAAGGCAGCCCCCTCCCCCGCACCTCCCAAACCGGTCGTCAAGAAGGAAGCAGCCGCGCCTGCGCCACCCAAGCCCGCGTTCCAGAATCCGTTTGCTAAGGCTGCACCACCACCTCCTGCGCCACCGCCACCTACTCCTCCTGCATTCACGAATCCGTTCGCCGCTAAGGCTGCGCCGCCGCCGGCCAAACCCCCTCCGCCCGCCACGCCAGCGTTCACGAACCAATTTGCAAAGGCAGCGGCGGCGCCATCACCTCCGTCGCCCACCTTCTCCAATCCGTTTGACTCGCCCGCCTTCTCCAATCCATTTGCGTCCAAGCCGGCGGGGGCTGCTTCACCCCCAAAGCGCGCCTCGCCTCCGCCACCGCCTCCCCCTTTGGGTGGCTTCACATTGCCCTCCTTGCCCGACCTCTCGAACGACCAGGAGACCGTGCAGGAGACTCCGGACTTCGACGACGATGAGCCAATCGATTTCGGCGCACCAACGTCGGCGTCGCCGGGCAATAGCCTGTTCGGTGCTGGCCTTGCGGGTGCCGCCATTGGAGGCGTGCTCGCGGACGTTGCAGTCACGAGCGCCGGCGTCGGACTGAGTGGCGAGCTGCTGACAGATGCGGCGCTTGCGGGCGCCATCTTCATTGGTGGGCTTGGAGCATACGCAGCGACTCGTCCGGACGAAGCTGGCGAGGCGGCACGGTTCGTAGGTGGTGCAGTGTCCGACACGACGTCGGCGTATGCTGAGCTCGCCGCGTTGAATGCGGAGCTCGCCCTGCTCGAGCAGCAACAAAAGGCTCTTAAGGCTTTGGACTCGGTCGCGTTGAAGGTGCAGGCTCTGCCCGGCGAGGTGGTCGAGGGTGTGACGACCACGGTTACGGAGACGGTCGAGACGGTCAAAGCGGCGCCCCAAAAGGTGACTGAGACCATCTCGAACCGCGTCAGGAACACGATCTCGAGCATTCAGTCGGAAGCGCAGGCGCAGCTCGACGCCGCGAAAAGAGAGGTCGACAAACTGAAGGGCGGCTCATAGCCGTTTTGAGGCAATCCCATCGCATCCGACGGTTAAGTCACAGAAGGCCTCGCCCTGCGCAAGCTTACATAGGCGGCGAGAGCGGGCGCCCTGGGCTGGCCTAAGATATCTGAGAATAGTCGAGAGACCCCACACGAAGCGACAGACCAGTGACCACACACACTCGCGCACACCCGAGTAACCGACTTCCCGCGACGACTAAAAAACGAGAGAACGTAAAAATGTCGAATCGTTTCGTTTAAACGACGCGACCGAGCACCGACGCACCGCGACCCGCACCCGGGCACTGGGTCCGCCGACCGGCGAGGACGTGCCGTGCCGACACCGGCATCGTCGCATTTTTATTGCGCGCCGTTGGCGTTGTCGAGTTCGGTGCCGGCTGGTGCGCCGAGCGCACTCGCCCCCGGCGTCAATGACAGCCCCAGCGATCCGTTCCAAATAAATATAAAATGACGCGTAACATTTACCGCTCACGAGTGTGGCGGTCGCACGACGGCCCAAGGGAGGTCGTGCCAGTGGTTTCGTGTGAACTCGGCACCACTCGCCCGAGCGTGCAGCTAACCAGCAATCCTGCAAAATCCTGCAATGCGCTTCCTCAGCGGCGGGTCTGGCACCTCGGTAGGGCGTGCGCCATTCGGCCTCGTCGCTTCATCTCGCATCGCAATGCGGCGCGTCCTTTCCAACCGCGCGCGCCTGAGTGTGGGGAGCAGCTCAGGTCACCAAGCAACCACGCATTCGCTTTCAACCAAAGCGAGCCCGCGGCTTAAGAAGATCAGCTCATGAACTCCACCCCGAGACGTTTACGCGCCCACTGCGGCGTCTTTTGGGCCCAGCGCTCATCCACCTGCATGCAATGAGGGTTGCAATCAGCGGCAATCAGCGGCAATCAGCGGCAATCAGTTTGGGCCCAGCGCTCATCCACCTGCACCCCCTGATCCTCATACGGCCGGAGCAGCACCGCATGCAGCTCGCGCACGACGGAGTAATCTCCCTTCGCCGCCGCCTCGTAAGCCTCCAGCGCCATCGAATTGCGCAAAATGTACTTTGGGTTCGCCTGTCTCATCTCGGCCTGGCGCTCCTCGGTGGGTCGTCCATCGGCGGCCACACGGGCTGTGTACCGGCGCAGCCACGCGCGCCACGCGTCGCGGTGCTCCGACGGCCATTGCTCGAGCGGCTGGAGCGCACCTGCATGCAATGAGGGTGCCAATCATCGGCAATCAGCGGCAATCAGTGGCACTCGGTGGCAATCAGAGGCCATGTTCGAGCGGCTGGAGCGCACTGGCCCCAACGGCGCTCTCGCGCAGCGCCGTCTCGGCAGCATCGCCGGAGGCGGCCGCGCCGGCGGAAGGAGAGAGACGAGCGGCCGCCGCCTCCGCGGACGCCGTGCCGAGCGCGCGGAAGAAGAGGGTAAAGTCCATTCCCGCCTCTCCCGTGCTCCTGCCCATGAGCTGCGTCAGCTCTGTGAACAGCGCATCTGCCTCGTCATCCCATTTGGAAAGCCCGAGCTTCGCACGACAGTTCTCATCGTGCCGTGCATTGAACGTGTCCACGAAGGTGCCCGAGACGGCGCCTCGCACCCTTTCGGAGAGAGCGTTGATGTCCTTCTCGCTCCGGCCCTCCGCCTTGGCCCCCTGCTCCACGAGCGCGAGGAAGGCTTGCGCGAGGCCGACGAGGTTCGTTGCCAGTGCCTGCGGCTGCTTCGCGAAGGAGTACGGCAGGCCGCCCCCCACCCATGGGTTGTACAGCAGGTTAAAACGCTCCATGAACGCAAACGGTCCGTAGTCTAGCGTCACGCCACCGAGCGCGCTGTTGTCCGAGTTGAGATTGCCCTGGCAGTAGCCCACACGAAGCCACTCGGCCACCAGGCTCGCCTGGCGCGCGGCGACCTCGTCGAACATGCGCACGAACAGCTCGGAGCGCGGCTCGGTCGGGTGCTGGACGAGCAAGTGTGAAAACTCGCGCTCGAGGCAGTGCTCAGCAAGCTCACGAAGCAGCGCCATCTCGTCTCGTTGGAAAAAGAGCTCCATCTGCCCGAATCTCAGAAAGCTCTTGGCGACCCGCGTGCCCACGGCACCCGCCTCCATCATGGCGCGCTCCATCCCGTTGTCGTCGTACCATGACCGGCGCACCTGCATGCAATGAGGGAAGCCATCAGTGGCCATCAGAGGCCATCAGAGGCCGTTGTCGTCGTACGACGAGCGGCGCACCTTCTCACCCGTGGCGACGACGCAGAGGGCGCGCGTCGTCGGGATCCCAAGCGCCGCCATCGCCTCGGACGCCAGGAACTCGCGCACACACGAGCGAAGCACCGCGCGCCCGTCGAAGCGTCGACTGAAGGGCGTTACGCCCGCGCCTTTGAGCTGCACCTCGAGGCCATTCTTGAGCTGGCCGATGCTGATCGCGCGCCCGTCGCCGCGCTGGCCGCCGTACGAGCCTGCAAAGGACGCGCCATATGCAGTCGCCCAGCACTCGACGTTCTCGGCGGGTGCGCCACCAAACGTCTTGAGGAAGGCATCGGACTCGCATTCGTCGGCACTCAGGCCGAGCGACGCGGCGACCTCGGCCGAATGGATGATGAGGGTCGGCTCGCTCGCGTTAACGGTCGGGCGCACGCTGACGTAGTGCGCGCCAGTGACCTCTCGTGACTCCCACCACGGTATCGACGACCCATCCTTGCGCAGGTCGCGTAACAAGGTATTGTCGGTGGCCGCGGCCCAGTTGTCGAGCGTGCCGGCCGACGAGGCGACGAGGGTGGGCACGCTTCGACGTGCGCCGGAGAGGATGGGCACGCTCCGTCGCGTGACGAGCGCTGCGATTGGCCAGAGCGACGATATCCCACGAGATGCGGGCACGAGGCGCTGGGCCGTCCGCATATTTGCCACGGAAGCAGATGACGAAGCCGCCTTGAGCGTTCACCTGCGCTCACGGTGATTGGGTACTAGAGTGTCGAAATAAGACCTTTAAACTTCTCTCGCTGGCGTGTTTGCTTTCCTGTGTGAAAGATGGTGCTTCCTCGGTCTGCCTGAGCGCTCGCCGAGCATGGCTGAGCCCATGCAGACAGGAACGGAGGCGGCGTCACCATCGCCTTCGACCCTTGATCTGGAGACATACCTGGCCAGCTACACGGGCGTCACGCGCATCCGGCGCCTCGCCTACATCGCACAGGCGTCTGCACCTCACCGCATGGACGCGCTGCGCATGGCGGTAGCAGAAGTGAAACGCTCGACGAACACTGCGCTCTTCCAGGAGCTCGTCCAGATCTCGGAGTCGCTCTGCGCCGACGATAGCGTCGTGCCGCGCGACTCCGCGTGGGTCGAGCAGGTCGACCGCAAGGCGGCGCAGAGGCTCGAGAAGCTCGAGTCGGACCTCAACCAGCACAAGACGAGCCTCGTCAAGGAGAGCATCCGCTTCGGGCACAATGAGCTGGGCGACTTTTACTACGAGCGCGGCGAGTTCAACACGGCGCTCAAGTGCTACGTGCGCACGCGCGACTACTGCACGACGTCCAAGCACATCATCGCCATGTGTGTCAACGTTGTGCGCGCGTCGATCGCGATGGGAAACTTCACGCACGTGGCCAACTACGTCACCAAGGCCGAGTCGACGCCCGACTCGGTCTCGGATGCCGCACTCGCCTCGCAGCTGCGCCTCGCGTCGGGCCTCTCGTGTCTCGAGGGCAAGAAGTACAAACAGGCCGCGCGCAAATTCCTCGAGATCTCCGCGGATCACGCGCCGAGCTACGCTGAGATCGCGTCGGCGCAAGACGTGGCGCTGTACGGCGGGCTGTGCGCGCTCGCCTCCTTCGACCGCGCCGACCTCCGCACCAAGCTCATCGACGCGGCGGGCTTTCGCGCCTTTCTAGAGCTCTGCCCACAGGTGCGCGAGGCTTTGCACGACTTTTTCCACAGCCGGTACGCCTCGTGCCTGGCGCTGCTCGACAAGCTGAAGCCCGATCTGCTGCTGGACCTGCACCTGCACGATCACGTCGAGCAGCTCTACACCGACATTCGCTCCAAGGCCCTCGTCCAGTACTTTTCGCCCTTTGTGACCGTCGACATGCGGCTGATGGCTAGCGCGTTCAACGTTGGCGTGGAAGGCCTCGAACAGGAGCTCGCCAAGCTGATCATGGCGGGCCAGATCAAGGCGCGCATCGACAGCCAGGCCAAGGTGCTGCACAAGCGCGCCTCCGACCAGCGCACCGCCACCTTCTCCACCGCCATCAAGATGGGCGAAGAGTACACGCGTGACATGCGCGCGCTCCTGCTCCGGATCAACCTGATGCGCGCCGACTTTATCGTCAAGGGCTCGGGCGACGCGGCGGGCCTCGGGCCGAGCAAGTCGAGCCGGCAGGAGTCCCGGCCCCGCCCGGCCCTCGGCGAGCCCCTCTCGTACGGCGCGGAGGTCGGCTTGTGAGGTGCCGCGCGACACACGCCACACAGGCCGCACCGCCAGGGACACCACCCGTCACCACCCTGCTCGCCCCGTTCCCGAATCTTGTACGGTACTTGACACTCGTAACGCCTCGTGCACCCCTAATCTCGGGTCGTGTGGTGCATGAATCATGTGTGCGTATTTATAATTGAGACTGCCTGCGGCTGCGCGACAGATAAATAACGGACCGCAAATACGATCCGAACCGCAACGTGTCGGGGCAGGAGTGCAGCAGTGGCACTGGCCCAGCACGGGGCTCGCGTTACTTCGCTTTGACACTCAAATTGCCGGCGCTCGCCGTGCGGACGGCCAGACGCAGCTCAAAGATTATGGGCCCGGCGATTATTCATGGCATGCGACCATCCCATAGGTGCCTTGTAGCTTCGCATGGCCATTCGCTGGAAGGAGCGTTGCAGGACGGCCGCGGCCACGTGCTCCTCCGTGCCACGCGCCACAATGGGCACCGCCGTAGGCGCAGCAACCTTCCAGTGGTCACCCACGCGCTCGACTTTCGGTGCGGGCTGTGCGGCGAGGGGCGGCGCGGGCTGCCGACGAGGGCTTGCGGCGAGAGAAGGCGGCGGCGGCCGCCGATTCAACAGATTCGAAAAGGAGCCACTCAACCTCTTCGCCGCAGCCAGCAGAGTCGGTGGGCGCGGTGCCAGAGGCGTGGCGGGTGCCGGTACTGAAGGTACTGTACCGGGAGGCGAGGGGCGCTGCGGGCTTGCGGATAGTGAGGGCGGCAAGGTTCGTGTGCCATCTGGTCGCTGTATGGCATAGACCTCCGGCCCCAACCCCTTGTACAGATGCTGGACCGTCTCCTGCAGAAAGGGCTTGTCGAGCACCTCCTTAAACGTAGGCCGCCCCTCGGCCGCCTTGCAAACAAGCGAGCCGATGAGTTCACACAGAGTGAAAGAGTAGTGTGATCGGAGCGACTGCAAATCGAGAGTGGCGTTGCAGATGGTACGCACGAGTCCCATGATGCCGGTCTTGCCCGCCTGGTCCACCCACGGCGGCCGCAGCGCACAGACGTGGTACATGGTGCATCCAAACGACCATGCGTCCGCTGCGCGGTCATAGGGCTTCGATTGGCACAGCTCCGGCGCCATGTACACGGGTGATCCACAACGCGTACTGGCCTGCGCATGGGAGGCTGCGAGGCTCTTGCTGATACCAAAGTCTCCAATCTTGGCGTCGCCATTCTTCGTCAGCAAGATATTGGGCGGCTTGATGTCTCGGTGTAGCAGGTGCAACGAGTGGTGGCAGTAAGCGAGAGCATCGGAACACTGCACAATCAGCTTGAGCACATCCGCCTCGCCGAAGCGCGGCGCGCTGGCCGGCTGGAGCCCTCTGCCGGCCCTCGCCATGCGTTCAATCTTGGTGAGCAGGTCACCGCCGTCTACATACTCCATGATGATGAAAAGTGTCTGCGTGGGGCCGTCCATGACTGACCCGCGGTACGAAACCAGAAAGGGGTGGTGAAGCTGGCGCAGCACATCAACCTCAGCACACGCCGACTTGAGCTTCGAGGGATCGAGACCACGCAGCGCCACTTCTTTCATGACGCACTCGCTCCCGGTCGGCTTGTGAAATGCGAGGTAGACCGTGCCAAAGGCACCCTTGCCGAGCTGCTGCCCCTTGCTGAAGCTCGAGAGTGCAGCAGGAAGCGGCGGAGCGTCACGCGACGAATGGACTGGCGTTATAATCTTTGCATGCCGCGACACGTTAGGCCCCGGCCCCGCCACGAACTCCATAGCGCCCTTGTCGAACGCAAAGCGTTCGAGAGAGGAGAGTTCGTGGTCGAAAAAGTTTGTCGTTCCGGGTTTCCTAAATTTGGTGACTTCACAGTCAGTTTCGTCGCGGTCCCCCAGCGCGCGCTCACCACGGAGTGCGACTCAAATGGCGACTTCTCGTGACTTCGAGGACCAGTCCATCCCGCCACCTCAGTTTCCCCTCGGAGCTCAACGCGGCTGTGCATCCGCGCCGTACGTGAGCTGAAAACGCGTCGTGCCGAGCGACAGGCCCCCTCGCGGCTTGACCCGCGTGAGCAGCGCGGGCCCCGTCGCGACGGAGCTCCTCGGCAGCTTGAGGCTGCCGTCGAGGCCACGCGCTCCCGGTTCGAGCAGCACGCTCGGGCCGCCGGTGCTCGCATTCGATCGGCTCTCGATGGAGCATAGCCCCTTCACCCGGTATTGGAGCCCCGGGGGAGCTCCGCTCAGCCCGAGCCATAAGGTGTCCTCGGGGAGCAGTAGCGCGAGGCGCACGCGCCGCCCGCGCAGATACGTGGCGCCACCTGCGCCAGGATGCTCCGCAATCGACGAGAGAGGCCCCGTGTGAATGCGCATGTGCATCGTGCCTAGGGATTCGTCACCGAGCAGACGCAGCCCGCAATCGCTTCCCCGCCCCACAGTGACGCCGCCGCCCTCATACAGATGGACCGCCTTGCCGGCCATGGCCGACGACGCGAGCAAGGGCATCGACTTCGGCCCCACGACGCACATCGACTTAGGCCCCAGGTTGGCGTTCAGAAGCCGGTACTCGTCACTGGCGGCGAAGGCGTCCACGGCAGTCGCGAGGCACTGACAGGCGCACACGCGATGAGACGCGATGAGACGCGATCTGATGCAATCAGACGCACTCGTGTGCAATTAGATGCAATCAGGTGCTACGGATCAGATGCAATCAGATTCCGTCAGACGCAATCGTAGGCAATTAGATGCAATCACCTGCTCGCACGCGCGTCGCACGAGGGTGGCCGTGTCGACTCGAGGAGGCAACGACGGAGGCAAGGAGGATCCCAAATTAGGCAAGGAGGAGTCCGACGGAGCCGTCGCGGCGGCGGCGAGGGCGGGGACGGCGGTGAGGGTCGCGGGGGCGAGGGTGGCGGCGGCGAGGGTGGCGGGGGCAGCCTCGTCGACCGTGTCTAAAGAGCCGATGCCGTCGGGCCGCAACGCAGCATCGGCCTCCGCAACTGCCGCAGGCGTGGCGGCAGTGGCCGTGAGAGAGGCGCTGAGGGCCGTGCCCACCCCAACGCTCTCCGCGCTCATGGCATCGGGCCCACCGCCTTCGCCCCCCGGAACGGCGCCCGGAGCGGCGCCGCTCACATTAGCGGCGGCGCCAATGCCGCCACCATCCTCAAGAAGAAGGCCTAATTTGGGATCGGTTCCCTTTCCACAGCGGCCCTTGCAGAGCAGTTGCAGCGCTTGGCGCGCCTCCGCCGTCCACGCGCCCGCGGCAGCGCTACTGCCGTCAAAGGCTCCGCCGCCACCGCCGCTCCGAGGCACTTCCTCGCCGGGCACAGCCGTGGTCGTGCCCGCCGCGGCGCCACTGCCCTCGCCTGCTGTAGGAGATTGAGGCGGAGATTGAGGCAAAGAGCTTGCGGTAGGCGTCATTGGGCCTGTGCCGGTGTCAACCACGGCGGCGGCGGCGGCGGCGGCGGCGGCGGCGACGGGGACGGAAGGGGGGCTCGCCGCTGTCTCTCGATCTCGATCTCGATCTCGGAGGATCTCGGCGAGCCTTGATGCGAGCTGTGGAATCTGGGCCGGGGTGGGTAGCGTCGTCTTGCCGTGGTGCACCATGATCCGGACGAGTGAGGCGGTGGGCTGTAGGGCCGTCCACAGCTTCATACACTGCACGAGCAGGGGCGCGGCATCCCCTAAGGCACCCCCCAAGGCACCCCCCAAGGCACGCGCGCCGCTGCTGCCACCGCGGGCGGCAACGCCGCTGCTAGCATCGGTGCCATCGAGATGATTACCGGTGCCATCGAGGCTTCCCGCGCTCGCGAATACAAACTGGCGCAAGTAGTGATGCGAGAGGGGGTGGGCCAGAAGCGACGCGACGGCGGCCGGGCGCGCGTCATGCACACTCATGTATGCTCGAAGCGTCTCTGCGAGCTGGCGGTCCGCCGACGCCCATGCGGCGATGATGCTGTGCACGGGGGGGTGTTCTTCCGAACTGAACTCCAAATTAGGAAGCGATGTTGCCTCGGCAGCACCGCCGTTGCCGCCGCCGCCGTTGACACCGTTGACGCCGCCGCCGTTGCCGCGCGAGGGTGCGGGGATCGCATCGAGTAGGTACTGCAGGAGAGCGTCACCCACCCCCCCATGGCCATCCACTAGAGAGCGCCGCTCGCGTGAGGCGGGGCGCCCCGACCGAGGCGGGTGGGGCGCCGTGGTGGGCGGTTCCACCGCGGCAGCTGCCGCCGTAGCTCCCCCCGCCTCTACTGTTACCGGTACCGAGGCCGAGCCCTCCGCCGCCATCTCGCTCGCAAAAGATTCGGCGCCGGCCATCTGAGCGGCCGCCGTACCATCGATCTCCGTCGATCTCCGTCGGGCTCCGTCGTCGAGCTCCGCCACGGCGGTGGCGAGCGGGGTGAGGGGCGGGGCAGCTGGCAGGGCAGCCGCCGGGGTCGGTGGCGGCGGCGACGCGGCGCGGGATGTCGTGCGCGCCGAGGCGCCGGCAACCCAGGCGGCCGCGGCCGCGTCCTTTCCAAATCGAGCGTCGGCGAAGAGACGCATCATCTGGGCGCATGCATGCTCACGGTAGAGGCGCGTTCCCCAAACGACCGAGATTAATCCCGAGAGCGGCGTGGGCGAGTGCGCGAGCGCATGCCGCTGCTGCTGCTCAGCCAGCAGCACCGCCATCGCTGCCTGCTGCTCGACCCCAGCTTGCTCGTGCCACGTGGCGGCGCCCGGCGTTGTGAAGAGCGCCGCCGCGAGCACCTGCATGCAACGAGGGAAGCCATCAGTGGCAATCAGTGGCCATCATAGGTCATCAGAGGTCATCAGCGTGGGAGCGCCGTAGTGAGCACCGCCATCGCCGTCATGCGCTCCCAGCTCGTCCGGTCACTCGCAGTGCTCGATGTCTTGAGCGGTGAGTGCTCTAAGCTGATGAGCTTCGCAATCAAGGCACGCACGGCACTCTTGCATGCACCGCGCTTCTCCTCCACTGCGTCCTCGTCCTCGTCCTCTTCCTGACTGCAAGCGCCCCCAGCCCCCCCAGCCCCCCCAGCGGCAGTTGAGTCTTCGACACTGGGCGCGGCGGTTGAATCTTCGGCTGAGGCGGAGCGCCGATGGCCCTTGTGGCTGTCCCCTTTGTTCTCCCCTTTGTTCTCGCTCGGGCGTGCACCAGCTCCAAACGAACCAAACGGGCCGCCCGCGCCAAAGGGACCGCTCAGGCTATCGCCCACCCCTTTCAGGCTCCCGCTGATCGTCGACAGGGCGTCGTTGCCGCCCCCCACGGCGTGCAAGAGCAGCCGCGAGATCTCCACCACGGCGGGCAGTCGGAGCCACTGAGCGCGGCGCTTCGCGGCCACTGGCGCGCCGCTCAGGGTGGCCGTGTCGAGGTCGATAGTCAGGATCTCGTCGTCGTCCAGCTCTGCCTTCAGCTTCGCGTGGTGCACCGTATGCAGCCCGACGATGTAAGGCTCGACGGCCTCGTTGAGCAGAGTCGGCGCCTCGGGGTGAAGCCCATCTGGAAGAATGGGCACAAGGGCGCCACAAAAGTCGAGGGGCGCGAGCGCGCTGGCGAGCGCCTCGGCAGCGCGGAAGAGCACGAGCGGGTCCGAGCCGACCAGCAGCACCCGCTCCTCAGAGAGCAGCGCAAGGAGCGCGTTGAGCAACCCGGTCGGGCGTAGCGTGCGGCACAGCGTCGCCAGCGCGCTCTCGCGGCCGGCGGAGGCGAGCGAGAGGCAGAGCGATCGCTGCTCGCGCAGCGTGCGGAGGAGTGCCTCGAGCAGCGGGGCCACGCGAGCGTCCGCCACGGCGGGCAGCCTGCCGACGCCCGCGGCGCCGGTCGCGCCCGCAATCCGCTCGTGCGCCAGCTGCAGCACCTCAAAGTACAGCCACTCGATGGGCGTCGAGGCGAGCAGGACGAGCGCGAGCGCGTCACCAGCACTGGCCGAAAGCGTCTCGACCCAGCCGATAGCAAATCCGAATCGGCGCGTGCCGCTGTTGGTCGTGGTGGCAAAGGCGTGAGGCGTCGGCCTCTCGAGCCACAGCGCCGGAGGCCAGCAGAAGAGCGGCAGTGTGTAGGCGAGCTCAGCGAGCTCGACGCCCTCGCCGCCGCTCCACGACCAGCAGATACCGGACGCGGGCGTCAAGATGTGGGCC
This sequence comes from Chrysochromulina tobinii, assembly GCA_001275005.1. Taxonomy (NCBI): domain Eukaryota; phylum Haptophyta; order Prymnesiales; family Chrysochromulinaceae; genus Chrysochromulina; species Chrysochromulina tobinii. The sequence goes on from JWZX01003077.1 coordinate 12,762, forward strand.
TCAAGGCTCAAGCCTACTAAGGGGTCGGCGTGTTCCATGGAATAAGGATTCGTCAACAAATTAGGACACAACTTTTGTACATGTGGACACCACAGGAATTCCCAGCTCGTGCTATTCTCACGCCGCGCAACGACCGGGTGCGCAGGTTGCTCAGTATCACTCGAAGTTTCGTGAATTCGAAAGCCCCGACGGGACATCCGAAGGCCTCGAGGCTGCCGTCCCTCCCTGCGCGTTTTAAAACCGCCTTGTTTGCCATGTCGAGAGAGATCATCATCGCGCCGCTTCTCGACAATGATGGCGCCCTGGTGGCTCCGGCGGCTCCGGAACAACTCCAGCTGAGTACTGGGCCGTACGCTAAATCGGTCGGTGCCGTGCTCTGTTCCAAGCTCGTCATCGCTTCAACACTCTTCAACGCCGCCGGGTGTGTCAGCGCGTGTACCTTAGTCTTCTGGTTGCTCTTTGGGGTGTTATCCCAGGGCCCATACCCATGGTACAGCCCAAACTTGGTTGGCGTGGTTGTTGGCTCCTCGCTCATCGCCTGCCCCGCCCTCTGCATGGCTCTTGCGCCCGCTGGTATGCCCGAGGCGTTGCAGAATGGGTGGCTCTTTTGTCTTCGCGTCGAAGACTGCCCGCCTTGGCTGCTGTACGCCTTCCCGTATCTGCAAGCAAACCGTTGTACCCGGATCGGTCTGGGACGCCACTTACTCCTCGGGGTGCAGCTCTCCGTTCTCTTCATCCCCGTTGCCCTTGCCATCGCTGCTTACTTCTTCCCCACGATGGAGACTTGGACACTAATCTGGTTCAACCTCGTGTACAACTTGATCTTGGTCTTCGTCGCAGTGCCTTTCGGACTGCTTGGCTTTGCCATGGAGCACAACCTCTCGCGCGTGCAGGCGACGATGAGCATGCATCCGTCGCCTTGCGAGCGCCTTGCCCATCGGATCCTCGGATGCCTGAGGCTGCTGTGTTGAGAGCCCCGGGGGAGGCCCACTGAGTCCTCGCTCCTCGAACGGTGATGTGCGGTCTCTGGTGTATGTCCACTGTATACGTGTAACCCGAACGCCATGCCATGGCCATGTGTAATGGCCATGAGATTTTAGAGATCGCTAGTACGTAGTGGCTGTGGAGTACCGGCGCGATATCCATATCGTAACCGCTCTGGTCATAATCGCGGTAAAACCCCCGGTCCGACCTGCGGTGTGATTCTCGGTGCATCTCGTGCGATGCTCAACGATCATGCTCAGCGACCCTTTATTCGCACCATGGTTGCGGCTGAGCTCTAGGCCTGGCTCTTATGAGTTCGGTGAGGCCGCTGAGGGCCTGTGTGAGCAGTGAGGCGTGGCGGCCGCCTGGCGCGCGGGCGCGGCGTCCGCGCCGGCCTCCGGGCGGCCGGGGCGGCAGGTGGGCGGTCCCTTAAATAGGTTCTCTTAAAAAGGCTCGGCTCTAGGCTCCCGGGTGTCGAGAGCTCCCGTGAGGGCAAACATCATACGATCCACGTACATGTTGGTCCCACCATAGTACACTGTGTTCCAAGCCCAGAGTGTGCCGTTACACACGTACACACAGTCACAGAGCGGGAGTAGACGAGGCCTTTACGATTCAAACGCCAGTCCAGGGCGAGGAGCCAGAGGGGCCACGAGCTCCCTCGAGATACATATGTGTAATTGTTGGCCGCGCAGCGGCAAGCCATCCGCGCGCTCTCTTTTCGCGCCGATCGCGCGCGCGCGCACGCGCACGCGACGACCGCCGACGCCTCTGCTCAGCAGCTGCGTCCGCCTGGTGCGTCTAGAAAGCTCTCTGCCCTCATTCGCACGCGCGCATGCACGTGCGCATGCATGCATACCGCGGCGCTCAGCCGAAGATGCCACCGGGGATGGACGACGCATTCGAGTTGAACTTGTTGCCGCGCTGGGGCGCGACGATCGGGGCCGGCTCAGCGAAGATGCCACCGGGGATGCTGGAGCGATTCGACTTGTTGCCGCCCGGGGAGCCCGCCGAAGGCGGTTGGCTGGCCAGCGCCACCTCGCCGCCGAAGATGCCACCGGAGATGGACGATTGATTTCCGCGTGGCCTCGGCTTCTCAGCGCCCGGTACAGCGCCCGGCGGCGGATACGTACACTGGAGGCGGTTGCGCCCGAGCAGCAGCCTTGCCCCCGGCGTCCGCCTCATAGGCGCCGCCGCCGAAGATGCCGCCCTGGCCGAGCGAACTGCGGTTGCTTAGATTGCCTCCACCGCCTGAGACCTTGTCGAAGCGATCCTCGCCCGACTTGAACACGTTGCCGTGCTGCTGCTCCTTGGCCACTCCGTGGGACGACTGAATGAGGTCGTCGACGGCGAGAGGCACCGGCACCCAGCCACACGGCTCCTGCTGTCCTGCGCACGTGTCCCAGAAGGAGAAGAGGAACATGGCCTCCTGCTCGGTGAGCGCGTTGCCCGCCGTCTCGAGCGAGCGCTTGAACTGAGGGAAGTCCATCATCTTGGTGACGCCGTCGGGCAGAGTCTGAGTTTCGGGCACGAATTCGCCCAGGTTCTTCTTGACGGTGCGCTCGGTGAGGCCGCCCTTGGTCTTTTGCGCCAATTTGGTCAGGTATTTGGCCTGCACGTCAGCAATTGTGAGGCCCGACATGTCCGCGGGAGTTGGCACAGCGACCGTTGGCGTCGGCGCGGGCTGTGCTCGAATACTCCCTTCTCCTCTCATTCACAAGTGAAGCGGCATGCTCGCAGCGTGCTGTGGGGAAAGAGAGGTGTTTACCGGTACTCGTTGGGGCAACCGGCGTGTTTTCGTCAGGTCAAACACCGTGACTAGTCGCGTCGCTCCGAAGATCTCTGCTTAACGGCGGACTTGCCATTGGCCTTGCCGTTGCCGTTGGCACCACGCGCCTTGCTAGGGGGCTGCGCGTACGGCACTTCGACGAGGTCGTCTGTTCCTGCCATTCCGACCTCGACCTGCTTGTGGAGATTCTTGACGTTGAGCGCGAGGGACTGATTCGCGGTCTCTAGCTCCGCCTGCCCCAGCTTGGCCATGATGAGTTGCATCGTCACCTCCTCAAGCTCGCGCGACCTCGCCTCCAATTCGGCTGTCAAGGCGGCCTCTCGCGATCTCGAGGCCGCGAGGGCGGCCTCGAGAGCGCTGTCGTGATCCGCATGCACCGCCAGCCCGTCGGGAAACGCTCGCGAGGGCGCTTCCTCACGCGGCCCGTCGCTGCGTGCAGGCGCATCGGTTGATGGCACCGCAGCCGCTGGCGGGACCGCCGCTGGCGGGACCGCCGCTGGCGGGACCGCCGCTGGCGGGACCGCCGCTGGCATCGCCGCTGCTGCCTTCGGCGGCAGCAAAGCTAGCCATGCCTGCCACACACGACGCACGAGCGCCTCGGCCTCGTACGCGCGCCGCCGCCGCAGCTCCCGTGCGAGCACACGATCGAGCTGCTCGCGCAGCCTAGCCCCACTCACCTGATGAGGGAGGCACTCAGTGGCGTCATCAGAGGTCATCAGAGATCGAGCTGCTCGCGCAGCCTAGCTCCACTCACCTAATGAGGGAGGCAATCAATGGCGTCATCAGAGATCAGAGATCCACTAAAGATCCACTCACCGCCAGCCGAGGCTCATTCACCTAATGAGGGAGGCAATCAATGGCGTCATCAGATATCAGAGATCCACTCAAGATCCACTCACCGCCAGCCGAGGCTCATTCAAGAGCTCGATGACGAGGGGCGAGTCGGCGGGGACGCTGGCTGGCGGAGTTCGACCACGTGGAGGACTGGCATACGACGGCCTATTAGTGATGCTCAACGGACTCGCCGCCACCTCCTCGGCAAGGCTCGCCTGAGCAAATGCAAGCTGGGCGATGCGCACATTGGTGGCGTGCAGCTCCAAAATTTCGGCCTCGCGCGCCTTGGAGGCGCGCTGCTCCCCCTGCACGGCCGCCTTCTGCGCGCGCCGTTCCCACAGGTTGCGCAAGAGTATCAACACCACCTTGCAATGCAGTTGAATCCGGCGCACCTCAGAAGCGGCCGGGGGCGGCGCTGACACCCCTCGCCGACTGGAGGGCTCGCGAGAGATCCCCGATGCGCTCCTGGCGTCGTCGGCCGCCGACTTGCGCACAGGTGCCTGCTGCTTGAGCTGGTTCATATTATCAGCGATATGCCGCTCTACCAGCGCGTGCAGCTTCAGATCGTGCAGCTCGTGCTTGTTGCAGAAGGCCTCAGCAAGCTCGCGCGGGTTGGAGCCCGGGAACACGTGAATGACGCCCTTTTGCCCACCAGGCAGCTGGACCAACATCTTAAGGATGACACTGCCACGCGACGCCTTGAGGCTGTCTTTGGCCATCATGAAGAGGCCCCACCACCCCTCGAGCTTTCAAAAGCACAGAGCCTCAAAACAAACACACCGCACGTTCACAACACACCCCAAGTCTCTTCATCACGTTAACACAAGTCTCTTCATTATCATGCTCACGTCCATTCACACGGGCAGTAACAGTGTCGTAGCACCGGCTGTCGCGTCTGTCGTGTTAACGTTCACACCACCAGCACATGCGGTTCACACGAGCATCTTGCTGGGGGTTTGGAAGAAGATGGCGCCTATCTATGCCATCTTCCTCCTCATCTGCCTCCCGATTACCATCATGCTGCTCACTACGACTCGCCAGCGTCCATTCGCGAAGCCCAGCCATTCGCCGAGCCTCATCCGCAGGTGCATCGGTGCGCTGTCAAGTACGCCGGACGAGCCGCCGTGGCTTGCTGTGTACGGTGACTCGCTTGCGCGCGGCATCTTCTTCGACTCGGTGGCGCTCTTCAACGGCACACAAAAGGACGCCCCACACCCTGGACACAGCGCAAACTACTCGCTCGATTGCGCGCTTGTCGAGGCGCGGCCGCCGCTCCAGCGGCGCAAGTGTGGCGCCTTTGCCTTTGACGGCTTTTTGCCGACAGCGGGTGGTGGGCCGGTGCGCGTGGCGCACCTCGATGATGCCAACGACGCCTCGCCGGCCGTCGGTGCGGCCATCGACATCGTGCGCCTGAGCTTCCGACTCAAGACGTTCACATGGGAACCTGCGTTTGACGAGCCGTGGCTCGCGTCGCTCCGGCGCATGCGCCGACTGCCAGACGTGCTGCTGCTCTCGTCCGGCATCTGGGACATGCAGTACCCGAAGGAGGGCGGCGTGGAGCTTGGCGCGAATGGTTTCGTCGGTGACGAAACCCTTGGACGCGAAGGGACCAAAAGGGTTTGGTCACAGGAGCTTGGCGCGAACGCCTTCGTCGTTGCGCTGCGCCGCTTCCTGACGGCGCTCCGTGCGGCCATTGGCACCGCGCGTGGCCAGCCCCGGCTGCTGTGGCTCACGGTAACTGCCGTGTCCGATGCGAAGCTGCCGCTGTGGAAGCGACCTAGGATGAGCACGGCGCTCGCGCGCCGGTACAATGAGCTAGCGCTGCCTGAGCTACGGCGAGCGGGCGTCACGCCCATCGACACCTTCACCAGCGGCGCGGCGCACCCAGAGCTCTCTACGGACGGCGTCCACTTCCCCGGGCCGCTCTCGCGCCACCACGCACAGCTTGTGTGGGACGCTATGTGCGCGAGTACCAGCGCCGTGGTGAGCGCATCGGCCGTCGAGTCGAACCAGGGCGACGTGATGGGCGCCGTGATGGGCGCCGAGCCGCCGGGGGCCATCGGGGCCATCGGGGATCTGAGCAGCGAGCACAGGAGGTGGCGACGCCACGGGCGAGCAGAACGACGCAGAGCGAGCAGAGGGCGTGAAGCAGCCGCCATTACCTTGTAGCGCCCCGCCTGTGCACTCAGTAACCGGATCGTTATTCTTATTGGATTCGTCTGACCGATTCGTCGGATCGTGCGATCGGATTTCAACAAATCCGAACCGTCCGTATATTTCGTCGGTTGGTTGAGTTCCTTCTTCGTTCGATTCAGGGCCCTCTCGGCCTACTCTCGGCCAGACACACACCCACAAGACCCGAAAAGGCGGCTGCGTGGGAGGCGCTCGCCCAGACAGTCACGCAGACCCGTCGGCCTCTCAAGCCAGCCTCAAGCGTTGAGATGCCCTCGCCACGACCTTACCTCACTCTCCCATCGCACCCACCCGCCCAGCGGACCCGTCGGCCTCAAGCTTCACAGGACCGTTCACAGTATGGCGTTTGTTGTGCCCATTCTTTGCCCTCACCCCCGTTCACGGTTTCGTGCCGAGATGCATCCCGGCATGCAAGTCCTCACCACGCCGCCTGGCACGAGGTAGCTTCAGACCGTGCGTAAGTTCCTCTCGATCACATCGTCCCGCGGGACGCCGTGGTGAGCACTTGCATGCCGGGATCAGAGCGCGCGCCCGTTCCTCTCGATCAAATCGTCCCGCGCAGCGAGCAGCAGTGCCGCTCTCTCGAGAATCCCCACAGGGGCGGGCCCTCTTCGCGAGGCGTCCCGCGCACTGCGCCCGGTGGGATGATCCGAGCGTCGGCGCACGCCATCTCGCGACGTCGAGAGGCGTAGCGGCGGCGGCAGCAGCGACTCTCGCACCGCCTTTGGCTTCGCGACCGGCGGCCGACGCGACGACCGTGCTTCGGCATGCAAGTGCTCACCACGACGCGCCGACCGTGCTTCGGCATGCACGTGCTCACCACGACGCGGCGACCGTGCTTCGGCGGGTAGCGCCCGCGACGGCGCCAGCGTGTGAAACGGAACCCGAGGTGTGGGCGGCTTGCGAGGTGGCGCCGTAGTGGGCGCGTGCACGCTGATCCGAGGTGTAGGCGGCTTGCGAGGTGGCGCCGGTGCCGGCAGTGCAGGTGCTGTGGCGACGGCGTCGCCATCGCCGCCGACGCGCTTGGCTTGCTTGGAGGGCTGGGCTTCGGCATGCAAGTGCTCACCACGACGCTTGTCTGCGGCGGGCTCTGCCGAAGCCCCAGCAGCATGCGCTGCAGGTGTGTTCGCCGCGCCGTCTCGGGCACCGAGCCCCTTGCGCTTTGTGCGCGCTCGTTGGTGGAGCATTTTACCGGCGCGTACCTGTGGGAAAGTGAGGGCACCGTGGTGAGCGCATGCATGCTGGGTGGCGCTCGTTGGTGGAGCATCTTGCCGGCGCGTACCCCGGACAGATACGCGCCCAGCTGATGAGAGAGGCAATCAGCATGCAATCAGAAGTAGCATGCAATCAGACGTACCCCAGACAGATACGCGCCCACAACCGTCGCCGGGTGCTCCATGATCGTGTGCTCGCCCGCGAAATAGAGCCGCTCGCCCACCTGATGAGAGAGGCCATTAGCATGCAATCAGACGTCAATAGACGCGCTCGGAAGCGCCGGTCGCAATCAGAGGCTCTCCCCGGCTCGCCCAGCTGATGCGAGAGGCAATTAGCATGCAATCAGAGGCTCTCCCCGGCTCGCCCAGCTGATGCGAGAGGCAATTAGCATGCAATCAGAGGCTCTCCCCGGCTCGCCCAGCTGATGCGAGAGGCAATTAGCATGCAATCAGAGGCTCTCACCGGCTCGCCCAGCGTCGCGTAGTCTTGGCCCGAGGCGCCCACATGCACGTACGAGTACGAGCCCCGGGCGAACTTGTCCGCCCCCCATCGCGTCACGACAGTGCGCGTGGGGGGCGGTACGCTGGACCCAAACATGGATCGGAGAGCCTCGAGTGCGGACTCGGTGATGGTTTCGTCATCACTCTCTTCGAGCTCCACAGCTGCGGCGCCCGCGGCGAGGGCGAGAAGGACCTGTGGGGAGGCGAGGGCGCCGTGGTGAGCGCTTGCATGCTGTGGGAGGCACGGGCCCGAAGCGAGGGCGAGCAGTACAGGAGCGCCCGAGGCGGGATGTAGGTTGAAGAAGAGGAAGAAGCGGCCTCGGTGCTTCGGATTGGCGACGACGCGCCCAAAGAAATTAGACTCATGCCCCCAGAATGGCTCCGTGAAGAAGAGCGCCACCTGATGAGGGAGGCCATCAGATGTCATCAGAGCTCATCAGAGCTCATCAGAAGTCATCATAAGTCATCAAAGGTCATCAGAACGGCTCCGTGAAGAAGAGCGCCACCTTGTTGAGCAAGCCGAAGCCGTGCCGGCGAGGCAACCAGGCGCAACCAGGCGCAATCAGACGCAATCAGAGCGCCACCTTGTTGAGCAAGCCGAAGCCGAGCCGGCGGATGGCTTGCTGCTTTTCTTCGGGCAGCGGCGGCGAAAAGAGCACGCCGCCTTCATCGGGCATGAGCTGGAGCACGCCGAGGGGGAGCGTGACGACGACAGCGTCAGCGCGGAGCGTGCCACTTGAGGTATCGAGAGCGACGCCGTCGTCGAAATAATGTACAGCCTTGACCGTGCATTTGCGCCGAATGTCGAGACCCTCAGCGAGCTTCGAGAGCAAAGCACCGTACCTGATGAGAGAGGGCGATTGGCATGCAATCAGCATGCAATCAGCATGCAATCGAGTCCCTCAGCGAGCTTCGAGAGCAAAGCACCGTACCAGCCCATTAGGCGCAATCACACGCAATCAGACGCCATCACACGCAATCAGACGCAATCGATTCGATCGGACGCAATCAGACGCTCCGTACCCGCCCTGCGCCAAGATGCAGTGGTCGCCATCAAACTCGTTCGCGTCGTCCTGGTCCCAGTCGCGCGCCGAGACCGTCGTGAGCGGCGCCGCACACGCAAACTCGAGGTTGGCCAAGTGCCAATGGAGCGCACGCTGTGAAGGCTCGTCTAACGGCAGATCGGAACGGATGAGCTGCCGTTGAAGCACCTGTGGGGAGATGGGGGCTCCATCAGTGGTCATCAGTGGCCATCAGAGGCCATCAGTGGCAATTGACGAGACGCACCTGCTCGAGGGCCTGGTGCTGGATAGCTACATTGCGCAGACGCGGCGAGCGCACGGGCAGCCACTCGTCGTACCTGATGACGGAGGCAATCACGCAGCAATCGATCAGCAATCGCTCAGCAATCGCTCAGCAATCGCTCAGCAATCACTCAGCACAGGCAGCCACTCGTCATACTTCTTGCTCCAGCCTGATGACGGAGGCAATCACGCAGCAATCACTCAGCAATCAATCAGCCACTCGTCATACTTCTTGCTCCAGCCGTTGTAGTGAAAGAGCACTTCGGCCGCACGCGTGTCTGGATGCTCGACCGCCACGACGCGCCCCGTGTACCACTTGCCATCGAACTCGCACTCGAGCGCAGTGCCCACGACGGCGTCCGAGTGGTGCACGCCCGTGCTCACGACGGCGCCGCCCTCGCTCTCTGCGGTGCGCTCTTCGTGTGCCATCTCGAGCAGACGGTTGAAGAGCTTCTCCGCCTGATGAGGGCAGCAATCAAGAGCCCATCAGAGGCACTCAGAGGCACTCAGAGGCACTCAGAGGCAACTTAGAGGCAACGCAGAGGCACTCAGAGGCACTCAGATCGAAACGGACGGACCTGGGTGTCTGCATCCTCTGGTAGCAGCGCGCCGCCGTTGGCCGCATCATGGAGCGGGCAGTGGCCGTCGAGCTTATGCATGGGCACGCCATACTTGGAGCAGAGCCGAGCGAGTGGGTTGCCGCCGCGCACGTCGCCCATCAGCACCGCAGCCCCAAGCTCCACTGTCACATCGGTGGAGCCGCTCGGCGGCAGGGCGCCGTGGTGAGCACTTGCATGCTGGGATGCATCTCCGCTGGGCGCGCCTGCCGCCGCCGCCGCGCCCTCGGAGGTCGCCGTCGATGCCATATTAGGCAGCGCATCGGAGGTCGCCGTCGCCACAGCCGCCGTTGCGGTGGGCGCCGTAATGGTCGTGCGGTACTGGACAGAGTGAACGCGCCCTCCTATCCGATTTCGCCCTTCGATGACCTGTACGGTGTAGCCGAGGTCGGTGAGCGTCCGCGCGGCGCTGATGCCGGCGTAGCCGGCGCCGACGACGAGCACGCGGCGCACCCCACCCGGCGGGGGCGTGCTCGCCGCATCGGCGCCCGCCCGACGGCTGCTCGAGCGCGCTGAGACCGGCGCGTAAACTGGGCCGCCATCACCACCCTGCCTCCGCTGCTCAGCACGGCGCGTGCGCAGCGCCGAGCCGCGCGACTCCTCGGTGGCGCGCTGGACGGCGGTTCGCGTGCGGCGGCAGATCGCATCCGCGGCCATCGCCGCCGCAACCGCCTCTGGGTCCTCTTCCTCCTCCTCCTCGCCCTCCTCCTCCTCACCTTCCTCATCTCCGGCTGCGGCTGATGATGCGCCCCCTGTTAGTGTGCGCGACGGCTGTGGATCGCGCGACGCAGCCTCACCGCGCATAGCTTCCTCCGACTTGACCTCTCCGTCAAAATACTCTGGAACCTCGTCGGTCGGCGTGCCTCGCTCTGAAGGTGGCTCCGACAGCAGCTCCGCGCCGGCGTCGTGCGTGACCGACGCATCGCCATGTTCAGCATCGCTTCCGGCCGCGCCCTTGCGCTTGACCACGCGGCCAGTTTCCGCCTCGGCAAGGGTCGACCTCTTCATCCGCCCTCCGGGGCGTGGGCGCGCGAGACTGACAGACTCGAGGCGATCGCGGGATTTCCAGGGCCTTCAGGTCGGACGTGTCATGAATGACTCGTCATGAATGCTCAGTGTGGGCCGAGAGTGTGCGCGTCGTGTGTTTAGTGAATGTTTTTAATAACTCGATACCAAAACAGGGCGGGGAGAGCAGAGCTTCCATTTTGGGTACGCTTTTCGCATGAGAAGTCGTGGGGTCGGGCTGACGCTAATGGCGCTCGTGGACGCAGGTTGGTGCGATCGCAGACGCCCCCTATCAGACAGCAACGGTGATGACGCGCTAAATCTGACATCGCTGCTTCCGCTGTGGGCGCCACTGACTCGCTGGGAGAGCGCAAATGGGACCCGGGCTTACCGTGATCTATGGGCGCCAGCTACCGCAAGTGCCAGGGGTGTACAGGCATCCGCTGACAGCACGAGCAGAAGCTGGCCATCACAGCAGCGCCGGTAAGGCGGACTGTAACACCATGGCTGCAGTACCACTCAATGCGACGGCCGTCGTCTGGAGTGGCATCGGCGTAGCACTTCGGCATTTCGCGGCGCATGCAGGCTGTGAGGGTCTGCTGGATTCCTTGGAGCAGCGCCTGACCGTCGTAGCATTCGAGCCTATCTTCAATGGACCACATGTTAAGAGCACTGCCAGCTGTCCGCGCGTTCAGTCACCACCTTCTGGAGGCCACGCCTATCTCACCATTCCTTACCCAACGCAATTCCATGCAAGGAGCGATGCGTCGATTGCGGACCATCTATCCTCCATAACCAGCGTCAGCAGGCCATACCTTGTTGCATACTTTGCCAGCTCGCACGGGCGTCAGAAGGAGCTGCGCGCCATACTGCATCAAGCGTGTCAGGAGAGTCATGACCGTTGCATCCGCATCGACTTCGCAGAGGGTGGGTGCGATCCTCGTCACCAGAGCGGGCGTTGCACGAACGAGACCCAAGGCTTCGATGCCAGCGAGACGAATATATTTGAGCGCATTCTCCGTGGCTACCTTAAGTCGGAGTTTTGCCTGATGCCGGGGGGGGACACTCCGACAAGACAAGGCCTCATGGACGCGCTCTTGGTCGGCTGCATCCCTGTGGTGTTTGCAACTTGCACACAGCGGCTGCTCTACGATGAGGCGTATCATCCGTTCATACCGCGTTTCGAACGTGCTGGGTGGGGAGCCGGCAATTGGTCTGTGCTTCTAGACTCGGATCGCATTCTCAAGAAGCCAGGACTGCTGATGGCAGACCTGGAGGCCATTAGCAAAGAGCAGAGAAAGGCCATGCGTGATCAGATCGCCACATTTATCCCCCAGCTGCAATATTCGGCTCCTGGTGTGACCCTCCACGAGTACACCGATGCCCAGAGGGTCTACGAGCGCGTTGTAGCACGATTGCAGCCCCTGCACAACTAATTCCTACATAGACGCCCGGTGCGCCGCGCGCACAAATCTTGAGGACACCAAAAGTTGTGCTAACTTAGTCACCATGTAAGTTGTACTAACTCACATGAAAAGTCACCTGTCAGTCGTGTGATTGGCTGTTAAACGCACTCGGCCGTACTCGGTCATTGTGTATTAGTTGGGTAAGTACTCGCTAGTACTCGGTCTCTGGGAGGGAGGGCACGCAGGTGTCAGTGGCTGTGAATGAGGGCCCCGGCAGGCGAGGTCGCCCGGCAGAGCATGCAAAAATTAACGTTCCAAACTTGTAAACCCAAATTTACCATATTTGCGCGTTAAGTCCGACGACAGGCTTGTGCTGGTAATTTCTCGAAGTAGACCGACTGAGTAGACTAGAGAAAACTGCTGCGATCGCTGCCGCCTCTCGCGGTCGGTGCGTTCCAGATCAAGCAGGGTCAGTTCGACTAAGTTCGACAGCATGCTAAACTCGTCTCGCGCCCACCTGGCAGCAGACCATATAGCAGACCGAAGGGCCAAATGCGAAGAAGAGAAGGCATGGGAGCTGGGGCGCGACAGGCAGTTCGCCAAGCTCACTGTCCTTCCCAAGCCGTTTCCCCTGGACGAGGAGTTTCCGATGGTCTTCGAGACGCCACGGGAATGCGCCCGGCTCTTGCAAGGTATCCGCGGCATGCATCCTAGAGTACTCGTCGCCATCGAATCCTACAAGCAGATTGGACTCGTGAAGCGTGTGGTGCAACGGCTGTCACACCAGCGATCAGTTGGCTTCTTGCTGCACCTCGCCAAAGACGTGTCAGCAGAGCACACGGCTGCGGCGTGCACTCTGGCCTCAACGATGGACGACACCTGCGTCGTGCGTTCTGGGTACATAGTGTACCGGACGAGCACGGACATGCGCATTCTGTTCGGCACGTGGCGATGGCTCCTGCGAGAGATGTCCCATGGTGGCTGGGACTTTTTCATCTCCCTCTCTGGCGCAGACTACCCAGCAGTAGACGGCGCCAAGCTAAGGAGGTTGCTTCAACGCGCCGGAAACGTGAGCTGGCGCTTGCCTGACCGAAACGTCAGCGGCGTCGCTAGCCCGCGCTTTCGAGGATATGGACTCGGGTGTGAGGCGACCAGAAACTACACACGCGTGACTGGCCGCAGCAACTGGCTGGCCCGGCTCGTTCCAGATATGCTGCCTCGCTGGTCGTTCCCATACAGCTCGGGTGGTATTTTCCATCGAAGCACGATTCACTTCTTGGTGAACGACGATCGAGCGAGGGCCGCCTACATGTTCTTCCGCCTATTCCCTCTTGCTGGTGTGGAGCATTACTGGGCCACCGTGTACACACTGCCTGACATGGCGCCGCTGCTGACAAATAGGAGTGTCACGTCCTGCCACATGCAGTGGAGGGATAGTGGCGGTGGGCGTCTCGATTTACGCAAGGCCAACCAGTCCACCGCGCACAACACGTACTTGGACATGGGCCAGTGGAGCAACATCGAGCGGGAGATCAGACGATGCACCCCATTCTTGCGGAAGTTTGACGAGCTGCGTGAACGAGAGGTGCTCGATCGAATAGACTCATCGAGTGACTCGCTGACACAGGAGTGCAACTTCTGACACCCAGACCTACAGACCCACTCCGGCTCGCGAGACATTGGAATGTACCGGTAAGTGAATGTCGGGCAGAGTGTCCACAGCTCAGTGCCCGACGAGCCCAGCGATGGCGGCAAGGTTTCCGGCTTTCCGCTTCCGCGTCGCTGATCAGCGAGGGCGGCAGAGGGGGGGAGGGGAATGAGTCGTGCTGAGTTGTACTATCGAGGAAATCGGCACACCGATGCCCAGAGCGCAAAGGGTCCAGTCTGCGAGCGAATCGTGGTAGCAGCTAGCACGTAAGCACGATTGCAGCATGGATTGCAGCCCCTGCACAACTCATTCCTAGATAGACGCCCAGTGCAGAGTGAGTGTAAGTTCAGAGAACGTGGTATACGCAGCAGCTCTCTCATCGATTAAGTTTGATCAGCACATTTGGCGGGTCTCGTAGCCACGTGCAGCGTTACGTGCAGCGCGACAGGCTGGGTCCAGGGCCTTCGGCCTAAATTCGGCCTATGCTGGGACACCACCCGGCTTCTATCCCACCCCTCCAACACATCAGACTCAGCCCCGATTGGCACTTATGGCACGCACAGGTCGCAGCGCAGCCGCAGCGAGCGATACTATCACAAGATGCTATCAACAGGGAAAACTGTCAGGGTTAGGGCTACTGCGCTACTCAGCACTCAGTTTGAAATCAGGGTCGATGAGGAATGCGAATGGGTGCAAATCCAGATATCAATCCCTCCCCTACCCCCTTGGGTGAACCACTCAGTTTGAAATCAGGGTATGAGGAATGGGTGCAAATCCAGATGTTAATCCCTCCCCTATCCCCTTGGGTGAATCACTCAGTTTGAAATCAGGGTATGAGGAATGGGTGCAAATCCAGATATTAATCCCTCCTTAATCCCTCCCCTACCCCCTTGGGTGAATCACTCAGTTTGAAATCAGGGTCCCCTACCCCCTTGGGTGAAACAGAGCGGATTTCAGGCTGTACCTGGCGGCTTCAGGGAGGTCTAGCGGGGTGGGATAGATGATCTGCACGCCCGACCGGGCCGCGCTATCGAGCTTTCCTTGGAGGTCGGCAGCGTCGTTTGAATGGGCTGTTAATAAACCACTCGGCTAACACTCGGCCGCCTTAGCTTAGATAGAGCGCCTGTACTCGGTCAGTACTCTCGGTCTCTACTCGGTCTCTGGGAGGGAGTACACGCAGGTGTCAGTGGCTGTGAATGAGGGCCCCGCAGGCGAGGTTGGCCCGGGAGAGCATGCATGAATTACTAGTACTTTCCATACTTGTACTTAGTATTCCAAAAAAACGACGTTCTCGAAGTGCCGGTGAGACAGAAAAACAGCGGCTAATCGCTGCGCTCTCGCTCGCTCGCTCGCTCGCGGTCGGTGCATTCCAGATCAAGCAGGGTCAGTTCGCCAGCATGCTAAACTCGTCTCGCGCCCACCTGGCAGCAGACCATATAACAGACCGAAGGGCCAAATGCGAAGAAGAGAAGGCATGGGAGCTGGGGCGCGACAGGCAGTTCGCCAAGCTCACTGTCCTTCCCAAGCCGTTTCCCTTGGACGAGGAGTTTCCGATGGTCTTCGAGACGCCACGGGAATGCACCCGGCTCTTGCAAGGTATCCGCGGCATGCATCCTAGAGTACTCGTCGCCATCGAATCCTACAAGCAGATTGGACTCGTGAAGCGTGT
>JWZX01003078.1:0-27852 GCA_001275005.1 Chrysochromulina tobinii
AGTGGCCCGATCGGGGTGATGAGCGGAGCAATGCCGAGAGCATCGGTGGGCGTGGCCATGGCCGGCGCGAGGCGCGAGGCTGAACGAGCTCGGTGGCGGGGCCGGCTTACCATCGTGAATCTCGAGGCGGTCGCCCTCGTCAAGCAGTTCGAGCTGCGTGAGCACGACGCGCACGACTGTGTGGGCGAGAGTGGGCCGCAGTCCGAATCGGCAGTCGAGCGAGTTGCGATAGTGGCCGATTCCGTCGGAGATGACTCCGCGCGTGCCAGTGAGCACGAGATCTCCGGAGCAGCCGGAGCCCATCTCCCACGCATCATCCTTGAGCATATCGTTGGTGCCCGCGCCGAACATGACATACATCGAACCGACCGACGCGAACGCGGGGATCCCCCATCGTGGCTCCGGCAGCGCCGACATTGAGACTGGCTGCGACCAGCGCAGCACGCCCGAGACGGCGGCGTATACAGAGAAGGACCAAAGATCTGCGAGCTTCTCACCCTCTTTGTTGACACCGCCGAAGATGTAGACAGTCTCGTCCACGAGGACCATGGCGTGCCCGTCGCGGCCCGCCGGCACCGTCCTCGACGAGGCAGGGGCGGGCTGCATCCACACGTTGCGTGCGATGTCGAGCATGTGCACGTCGCCGAAGAACACGGGGATCTCTTGGTTTGAGCCGCCCGAGACGATGAGAATGGAGTTGAGCACGAGGCACGCCGCGTGGCCCTTGCGGGCTTGCGGTGCCACGCCGCTCGGCGTCAGCGTTGTCCAAGCGAACGTCGTCAGGTCGAGCCGGTACAGGTCGGAGAGAGCGATGCTGAGTGCGCTGAGACCTCCGAAGACAACCATGGCGTCACGAGCCGCCCCGGACGTCGGTGTGAACGGTGCGATCGTAGCCGTGTGCTCGGTCCGAGCCGGAGGCCTTGTGCCGCTCTGGTTGGCATGCAGGTTGGCCCAGGAGCCAACATTTCCCGCAGCCACGTTGAGCGCGTACAGATCGTTCATCCGCGCGAGCGCCGCAGTCTCACCGGCAAAGAGGAAGGCAGTCCGCTGCTGTGAGAGGACCATCGAGGCGCCGCGGCGCCCAACGGGTATGACGCCACCCGCAAGCTGAACGCTCCAGACGCCGCTTAGCATATCGAGCTTCCACAGGTCATTGAGTGCTGCGCCAGTACTGGAAAGGCCTCCAAAGACCCACACGTAGCGACCAAGCGTGGGCGTGGAGTGCACTGTGTGCTGAACCACGGCGGGCGCAAGTGCGCGTGCTGCCGGCAGGTTGGTGTAGGTTTTTTGATGCCACGAGACGTACGTCTCGTCCTCGCAGGCTGACGTGTGGAGCAGCGATAGGACAAGGAGCACACGCATTCCCTCGGACCGGTCGTCCGCGGCAGTTATCTGCGGTTACGAAAAGTGACATGATGAATACGATCTCTTGAAGCAAACTGGAAGCTCTTTAGGTCCTTGTGTTGCACGACTAATTAGCTTGTGCTTCCTCTTGAAATTCATGCCATTGATGACACACGGTGGCACCCGAGGCAGCTCGAACATGCTAAGATAGAACGATACACCCCAGTTGTATGCATATCCAATCGGAGACGCGAGTTCTCCTATCCGGGTCAGTATGCGGCCCGCGTCTTTCGGCTACAACCAGCTTTGGTCCTGTGTATGACTGAGCGCAGAGACAGTAGTGTTCGTCATCGAGGGCGCGCGGTCCTCGGAGGGACTACGGCACGCGGACGGTCACCTCTTCGCCGTAGAGATGCGAGGCGCCGTCGAGATGCGTGCGCGCGCGATTGAAGTGCACCTCCGCCTCCGGGTACAGGTGCACGTACACGCCCGCCGGGTGTGGATGCTCGCAGGCGCGCTGCAGGGCCACAGACAGCCCGTCGCGGCGCAGCCAAACGTCATCGACGACGATCGTCTCCTCGGTAGGCTCTCCCGGCTGAATGATGAGAGTGGCGCCGCGCGTGACGCCAGGGCATAGCCCTATCAGTAGCTTGGCATCGCCCGCCGCGGTGGCAAGCATCAACGTCGTGGCAGGTGGGGCGGCGGTTCGCGCCGCCCGCTGCGAGCGGGCGCGGCGCCGTGGCGGGCGTTTCGTCGCCTCAGCGCGTGGGTCACCGACTGGAACCACCGGCGGCGACGGAAGGTCGAGCGAGGTGGCGGGGCGGCGCAGCAGCAGCAGCTGCCGGTCGAGCTCCGCTGAGCGGCGTGGCCACTCGTTGCGGTCGAATTGTGAGCCGCGGCCCTGGATGCGAAGCACGATGCCGCGGTTCTCACTCGTGATGCGCTCGAGCTCGCGGCGTCGCAAGCCTAGGTTGAGCGATTCGGGCTCACGCGCGGAGCCGCGCTGCGGAAACGTCGGCTGAGTCGAGATGCTGTGGTCGATGACCGGTATCTGGAAGCGATTGAGGCGCACGCCAGGGGAAAACTCCCACGTGCCCGCCGTAGGGTCGAGCACGGACGAACCGGGCGCCATCAGTTGAGACATCTTGTCAAGCAGCAGTCGGTTCTCGTGCTCAATGGTATCATAGCGCTCGCTCTGTACCTGTTGGCGCTTGAGGTTCTGCTGCACATGGCGGTACACGGGCGTGGAGCGGTGCGGGCCCTCATGCCACTTGTTGCCGAGCGGGGCGCGACGCGTGCCGCCTGCGATGTCGCGCAGCCGCTGCTGGTGCGATTCAAAGTCACGCTGTACACTGAGCTCCGCGAGCGTGCGGTTGCAGATGGGCGGCTCTTTGCGCCCCGCTTGAGCCCAGGCGGGCTTCATTTGCCGAACCGACTGTTTCGTTCAAAAACTTCTCCATCGCCAACAGACGAGGCCAATGGACGGCGCGACGCTCGATGTTGCGAACGCCGAGGAGGAAGAGAATTTCGACTCGGGCGTGCGCCGCAAGGCGCAGGACTTTGCTGCAGTCGACGTCGATAACGACAACAAGCTCGACTTTGATGAGTTCTGCGCGATGGTGCGTGATCGTGAGGAAGGTGAGCACACTGACGAGGATCTGCGTCAGCGGTTCACTGAGCTCGATGCCGACCGCAGCGGCAAGGTCGACATGAACGAATACATTCGCTGGGCGCTGCGTGACGCACTCGCTCGCTCCTCGGCCCGGGTGATCGACCTGTTCCGCCAGTGGGATGAGGACGGCTCCGGCGTGATAGAGCGCAAGGAGTTTAGGCGCGCAATCCGCGCGCTCGGCTTCGACTTCATCCACGACGTGTCTGAGATAGACTTGGTCTTTGACGACTTTGACATTGACAAGGACGGCACGCTCGACTATAATGAGCTGAACACGATGCTGCGCCAGGGAGCGTCGGTCATTCTGGACGACGCGCTCAAGGTGGGCGCAGCTGGCGAAATCGCGACGCAGGTGCGGCAGACGCACAAGCTGCGCAAGCATCGCGCCAAGGGCAAGGCGCTGCCATCGTCGGTTGTACTCAAGGTGAATAGCAGATTGTCGGTGCAGCAGCAGCTTCAGCAGGTGCTGCGCGATAACGCGGTGCGTGTGATCGACATTTTTCGCGAGTGGGATGAGGATGGCGACGGGCTCGTGTCAAAGAAGGAGTTTAGGAATGCCGTCTCCGCTCTCGGGTACCAGGCACCACGCGAGGACGTTGACGCTGTCTTCAGCCTCTTCGACGAGGATGGCTCCGGCATGATCGAGTACGGGGAGCTCAAGCGCGCGCTTGACATTGAGGATTCAGATCACAAGGTCCAGGATGCCAAGCTCGTGAGCAGCACCCAGCAGCAGAAGGGTAGCGGTGGAGGCGCAGGCAAGCGCAAGACTCCGGAGCGCGGGCGTCCGGCACCGACCGCGCCAGCCGCACCGCGAGCAGATGCTTGCCGTGGCGCCACCGCCACCAGCGCTCCGGGGGAGCTCAGCGAGGAGGACGTGGTGTCAATGTCCAAGAAGTTATACGATGCCCTCAAAGGCGTGGACCCCGACTTGCGACACTTCTTTACGCTCTTCAAGAGCGTGGACAAGAACGGCAGCGGGCGCATCACATTCGAAGAGCTCGGTGTCTTGGTGCGCCAGAAACTCGGCCTGAGGGAGAAGCACCTGAGCCAAACGCAGCTTCTTGCGCTCTGGAAGAAGCTTGACATCGATGCGACGGGCTTCATCGACGCTGGAGAACTCAGCCGATTCATGCGCATAGGCCAGAGGGAGAAGAAGCCCATGCCTGACATCGGGTCCACCGGTGGGAGCATCCGGCAGCAAATGAAGGCTGGTCGCGCTAGCGGTGCCGCTCCGGCCGACCGTGTGGAGTCCGTGAGCGGCAACCCGTACGATGACGTTGAGCTGCTGGTCGAGGCGGCGCCACTGCCATTGCGTGTCGTGGGCATGCCAACGGGCGCAATGGACCAAGCCGATATGTACGACCGGCATGCCGCCGCCGATGGCCGTCGTGCCCCGTCGGCCTTTGAGCGGCAGCTGCGCTCGCAGCTCGATGGACTGCTCGTGGGTGGCGAGGACGACGAGCAGGCTGGATGGCCGGGCGCGCCGCCTCGGCAAGAGTTGACGAACGCGCTGCAGCAGCGGCGCGAGCGCGTGCAGATGCAGGCGAAACAGGCGCATCTCGAAAAGGAGAGCGCCGCCAAAGTGCAGGCCGCCGCTCGCGGCCACCAGGCACGTAAGGAGTACGAGGCGCGCAGACCCAAGCGCGAGTGGCGCTTCGTCAAGAGCCACCGGCGCGTCGTCAGCGTGAGCGAGAGCGGCAGTGGACCTTCGACGACGATGTTCTATGTGCAGAAGCACGAGCGCCTGGACCTCCTTGCCGCCGAGGGTTCCGGCCGGCTGATGCTCGACGCTGCCGACGCGCAGGGCCGGGTCGTGGTCGAGGGGAGCTGCGTGTTCGACTCGGCGCTCTCCGCCCTCGCCATCACCGCCCAGGCCACTGCGCATGTCAACGCCAACGGCCAGGGTGCGGCGGCCCCTGCCCTCTGCTCGGCGCCAGGAGAGTACCTCTACACCTTCCGACTCGAGCCCAGGGCAGGCCAGCTGGAGGCCAAGCTCGAGCTCAAGTTCCAGATCGAGTCCACCTTTTCCGACCACGACCTCGCCTCCGAGCCCGCCTCCGAGCCCGCCGCACAACCCGCTGCGGCCACTGAAGCTGCTTACACTCACGGCGCACCTACCGCGCATAAGACGGCGCGGGAGCGACGCCGGGAGGAGCTGGCATCAGGCCCTCTACTACACCTCCCGACCGAGGTCTCGACCGACGCAGCGTACCCGAGCGACCCCACGGCTCCGAACCACTATGTTCCGGCCGCGTACGAACTCGTCGGCCTGGGCCCCGGCGCACACGCGTATTCACCCGCGCCGCCGAGCCTCCTGCCCGACGCTTCTGGCGGCGGAGACCCTGCTCTGGGCAGTGGTCGCGGTGCATGCTTTGCTCGCGCGGCCGCGGTCGAGTGGCAGCAGCGGCAGTCTGATGCGCGCCGTGGCGGTGCACACCTGGCGGCGCTCGACCTGCGAGCGCAGCAGCAGCTCGAGGCGGCTGGAGTGGCGCCGTTTGTGCCGCAGCCACCCGCCGCCGCGCCGCCAGTGTCGCAACGCCACGCGCCACGCGCCACGCCTGCCGCGCAGCCGCCGCCGCCGCCGCCGCACTGGCCCTCGTATACATACGCATACGCCCAGAACGGCAACTACACGTATCAGCCGACCGAACCGTACGGCAGCACCGCGGCGCCTCCACAGTGGGGCCCCGCCGCGTACTCCCCTCAGTACGCCGCGTTCGTGCAGCAGCAGCAAGCAGCAGCGGCGTCGGCGTATGCGCAGAGCAAAGGGGTCGCGCCGCTGAGGGCAGCAGTCGATGCAGTCGTTGCCGTAGGAGCTCTTCAGCGAGGCCCGCGCGCCCGGGTGCCCGGCCGCTGAGCAGCCATGCAATCCCATGCCATGCACAAGGCATACATGTACGAGTATGCATGTCGCAGAGCAGCACGCCAATGTACAGCACAGTCCAGCAACCGACGCTCGTCGACAATAGGCAGATCCATGCGTAGTCCATTAAGTACCAGGTGCGCATATGTGGTGGTTCTGTTCGGGAGATACAGCTCGTCTGTGCCGTGTCGTGGCTCGTGCCATGCGGGGTCCCTTGTAGCTACCTTGTAGCCGTCAATTGGTAGCCGTGTTACATGGCCAGCGGCTTAGGCCGGGCTAGTAAGTAGTAACGGCGTGGCCGCGCGACCCGGCGGTGCCCGCGATCGCGCCGGTGCCTGGGGCGCCGCGTCGAGCCCGGGGGCCCGGGCGGGGACGGCGGGGCCGCCCCGTGGGAGGCTTCTCTGTGCGACGGCGCACTCCGACCGCACGGTTGTCGGTTCGCCGTAAACGTAACGCAAGGGTACCCGGCGCTCACGGGGGTCACCGTTACGCGCGGCTACCGTAGCTACGGTTTAAGCTTTTACCCCGGCGGCGGCACCCTCCACGCGGCGGCTCTACGACTACGCGTTAACTAACGAGAACACCCGGCCGCGCACCGGCAGCGCGGATCCCGGGCCGCGCGGGGCGCGGGATCGCCGGGCCGGATTCGCGCGGTCCGCCGGGAGCAGCGCGCGACCCGCCCCGGGGACGACCCGCGACGTTCCAACTCTCGCAATACTATATACTTCTAAGTTTACGTAAATCCCAACGAGAAAATAACCGCCCCCATTGTGCATTGAGCCTGCGAGCGGTGCGTCCCCGCCTCGCCGCACCGCGTCTGGGTCCTCCGCTCGTGGTCCCGTGGTCCCGACCCCACTGCAAATCAGAGTCGGGAGTGCTTCACCGCGCAGGCGCATGACTCAGCGCTCTGTGTAGCAAAGGTGACCCCGTCGCTATCTGGGCGGCGGTTTCGTATCCATGAGGCAAGCACCCAGCCTCGCTGCGATCGCACGCGCCCATGCAACGTCCTCTTCAGTGAAGCCTCGTTGGCGGTCGCACGCGAGAACGAGCGCGCCAGTGCTGCCCACTAATGGCAGCATTAGGACGCCCTGCGTAAGGGATGGCAGATATCTGAACTCAACACGGCCGGGCAGAAGCTGTAGCGCTGGCAGGTAGTCGGGCGCGCCATTTGTGCGCTGCATGCACTTGGTGAGCAGCGGACCAGGCACGACGACGGCGCTCTCCGATGGCAGCACGCCGCGTAGCATCAGCGTGCGACCTTCGTGATGCAGCGCGACTGCAGCGCACGCTTCGCATCCCATTAGCGTGTCCGCGGCCCACTCCAGCTCGTCGCGCAGGTCCGCCCGAAGCGATGGCTCGACCCACGCTACCTCGGCACCATCAAGCACCACAGGTTCAGCCTCTTTGGGGGTAATGTCCAAGTCGGCGAGGGCCTTCAGCACAATGAGCACGGGCGCTATGGTGGCAATCAGATCCGCACGGCTCTGCGAGTTCAGCAAATCGTCGGTGAATAAACGATTGATCACAAGCAGCAGCAAGAGCGATGAGCCGATCGCAAGCGCTGGCTCTGGCAACAGAAAGTTACCACCACGCACGGTTGCGGGCTCGCGCGCTTGTAGGCACGGCTGCCATGCGCGAGGGCACGGGTTCGATGACGTTCTAGCAATGCTCACACGCTGCAGTGCCGCGGCCGACGATGCGATAAGCAATACGATAAGGACGCGAGGTCGCAGCATGTGACCTTCTTCCTGTGAAGAGTTCAGAGTGTGAATTGGCTGTGAATAATCGGACGAAGGACCAAAGCATGTTGAAAGACACAACAGAAACAGAATCTTCGCCTGTCCTGCCCCTAGAGGCCATCGAGATCAGATGCAGAAGCTGCCCTGGCAAAGCGAGGGCACCTCCTGATCTGCTGCCTCCTTGTAGTCGGGCGCAAATGTCGGCGGCAGGTCGACATCATTCAAGAAGGCCTCGAGCGCTTCGATCGAGGCCGCGTAAGCCAGGGCCGTTCCCTTCCTGTCGCCCTTCATCCGCGCCTTCTGCAGCTTATCCACCTGTCCAAAGAAAGCCTTCGCCTCCTTGACCTGTTTGACCTTCTCAGGCGGCTTGCCTGAGTCAGTACGGAACGCGTTGCCGAGCAGGAACATGGACAGCTTCATATCTTCCCAGCGGGACGAGTACTTCTCTTTTGTGGTGCACGCGTCGTCGTTGCCGTTGCATGTCCTCTTTTGCCTTGCCGTCGACACGAGAATGGTGTCTGCGAAGAAGTCATCGATTGTTGCTGAAGAGAGCTCGCCCTTCTTCACCGCTGCACCGACGGCGAGGTACTCAAAGACGCCCTGCTTGACGCGACCGTAGTAGCGGCGCTTCGCGATAGGGATGGTTGTGTACTTGCCAGCAGTCGCGCCGCCACTGGCCTCTGCCGCAAGAGGCGCTCCTCCGAAAAGCAGCAGCGCTGCAGCACCCTCGATCATTGCCCGACGGCTGCTACTCGCCGCGCTCATGATAGCAGGGATGGATGACACCGCGCCACGATGGTTGAGCTGCTGCAACGCCCACGACTGGCTAAAGCCTGACACTGCCGCACCCACCAACACAACCGTGAGCATTTTCTGCGAGGTTTCGGCCTCCCTCAGAGACGAGAGAGGAAAAGACTCAAAGAGATCGTGATCTCGCGCCGCCAAATGCACGATGCTCCTCCCATTTTAGGCTTCAAAAGATGCTTCGCCATTTTTAGGCTTCTAATGATGCTTCAGGTACTTGTCTCGCAACTCGATGCTCCGGCACCCTCGCAGGACGGCGGGATGCTCGGCTACAAGCTAGTACCGCGGCCGCTTTCGCTCGACGCGGTGCCCAGATCCGCGGCTGCAACCTGCATGGCCATGCTGGGGTCCCGAAAAAAGATTCAGAACGCACTCCTGTGGTGCGCACCACTATCCGGTGAATCGCATGATTGGATAAACTGTTGCTCTCGGGAGGGCGCTCAGTCTTGCGAGTAGGCGGCTTCCATGTCTATTGCGCCACCGTCCTCCTCCAGCGCGGCCTCGATGCACGCCCGATCGTGCGGCATCAGGTCGGCAAGCGCCCGAAAGGAGGTGTTCGAGGTAGCGTAGCGCAGGTTGACGGCGTGGGATGTGTAGAGGCACGCGTAGTCGCCGACCTGCTGCGCCCAGCGCGAGTTCTGGTGGCCCGCCTTGAAGAGTTGTCCCCAATATGGATGGAAAGATTCATGACGCGCCTCGAGCGCCTTCACGAGTTGCTCAGTGAGCTGCGTATCCGTAGGGGCACATCGTGCGCGAGCATTATCAGTTTAGGCGCGTGACGGACGGACAGGAGGGAAATGAGGGAGGCGATTGGATCGGGCGCGGTCCAAAAGGGGAGCGGTACCTTGCTCTGCTGATCGTAGAGCCGATCCTCCTCCGCCTCGAGTTCCGCGAGGGTGGCTGCCTCCGCTGCCGTCGCCGCCGCCATCTCTGCCGCCATCGCCGCTGCCTCTTTATCCTGGTCAACAGCAGCGGCTGCCGCAGCAGCTTTGGCGGCGGCCGCGGCCGCGGCATTCGTCGCCTCGGCGGAGGCGAGCACCTCGATGCGGCGTAGTTGCAGCCGCCTCAAGAGCAAGTCGAGCCCCGCGCGTGCCTGGCGCAGCCGCTGAGTCTCGCGCCGTTCGCCTGCGGAAAGGAAGGAGCAGTTGGGACGCGAGGTGTGCGGCGATCGGCAAGGGAGGGGGCTGGAGGGGGCAGCTCAACACCGCGAGTGCGCGCTAACCTTCCGAGCGCTCGAGCATCGAGACCTCGTGACACAGCTCGGGCACCATGAGCACGGTCCGCCAACCGAGCGTGCGCTTGGAGCGAAGGATGTCGGAGTACATGTGATCTCCGACGTACATGAGTGCTGAGCCCGTCTGCAGCCGCAGCATCCGGTGCAGGTGGTTCCAGTTGCCCCCCTGGAAGACCTTGCCCTCCGAGAGGGCGCGCTGTGCGAGGGCCTCCGAGCCCATCTCGATGTTCTGCAGCGAGGCATCAGCCGTGTTGACGCGGAAGATGGGCAGGTAAGGATCGAGCAGGAAGCCAGGCTTGCGAGCGCCGCAGATGACCAGATCAAAGTAGTTGAGCCAATGGGGGCCGAGGAGGAACTCGAGCACTACCTTCGTGTAGTCGTAGAGCGAGTTGGTGAGAAGGAAGACCTGCTTGCCACCCAGCTTCAGTTGCGAGAGCATCGCGGCGAGCTCCGGCGACTCGTAAATGTATTTGGCGGGCTCCACGGCCACCGGGTCTTTGATCTCTCCGTCGCAATGGCACAGGTCCACAGCACGCCGCACCTGCTGGTAGATGGTGGCGTATGACTGCAGCAGCTGCTCGGGGAACCGATCTTTGAGGTCGACAAGCTGACAAAATAGGCACACGTCCACGAGCAAGAAGTCGGTGTCGATGGATGCATATTCCGGCGGCGAGAAGGTGGGCTGGGCTTCGAAGGAGCGCGCGTAGATGGCCTTGCGCTCAGCTGATTCCAGCTTGGACAGACCGTGGTAGGCGACCTTGACATACTTGTGCCGGTCGAGCTTGAGCACGTTGCCGCGCTGCTTGTCGATCAACAACCCTCGCTGATAGCGCTTGGGGTCGTACTTGAACGACGCCACCTCTTTCGGATAACCCATCGCTATGAGCTTGCGCACCGCCCCATCATATGCGAGCAGGTCAAACGCGATCTTGTACTCGGCGAGAGTGTAGTCCAGGTCGAAGCCGACCGCCTGAATCTGGGCCATGTTTAGTGCACGGTTGCAGAAAATGCGCCGATCGAGGGAGCTGTCGGGACCGTATGTGGCTGTCGCCTCGAATGAAGGTATCGCGCCGCTGGTGCTGCTTATCGCTGCATACGCCGAAGACTCGACGGGCGATGGTTGGCACATGCGCGGGCTGCCGCGGCTGGCGGCGCCACACTGCTTCGTCGGTCGCATCTCCGGCACCCGAACCAAATATGCTGCCGCGAGAAAGGGATAAGGCAATAGGAAGACACGCATTTTCACCATTAACATCACGGAGCCATTCACTTCACACTCACGACGATGGGTCCGGGCGCTCAACACGCCGCTGCGCTGTGATGGGGGTCCCGCGAGGCGCAAGGATTTCGTTCCGTCGGTACCGGTATGCTCCCGATGCGCTGGACTCCATAGAATGGACGAAGGGCAAGCGCCGAGGACTCGGCGGCCGAGGACCTCGGTGGCGTCGCTGCTGCGTTGCGCGGTCGTGCTTGTGACCCTCGAAATTGTGCTGTGCGGAAAAGTGGGCGGTGGCAAGTCTAATGGGAAGTCGAATGGGAAGACCTTCAGTGTGACAGGCACCTGGGCACTCTCCGAAACATTCATCGAAAAAAGCCGCTGCAGCAATGCGACAAAGGGCAGCTCAGGTATCGACTGCGCATACAAGCTGGATGCACGGCTCGCAACATGTTTGGCACACTTTTTCCGTGGTCTGACCGTCACCGAGCTTGGCGCGGGTGTCGGACGCTATAAAACGCATGTTGACAACAGTGGGATGGCGCGGGAATACGTCGCGTATGATGGCTTGCTCAACGTGGCCGAACTCACACAAGGGCGAGTGCAGCACGTCGATCTTACTGTTGACACCCCAACCTTGCGCCGTTCGGACTTTGCACTCTCCCTCGAGGTGGCCGAACACATTCCAGCAATGTTTGAGCAGACGCTCTTTCGGAACATCGATCGCTCGAACCGGTTGGGCATCGTCATCTCGTGGAGCAACATGGGATCATCGCAAAGCGCCCATGGCCACGTGAACCCAAAACGTAAATCACAGGTTAGGCAGCTGTTTGCTCCATGGGGCTACGTGGAGGATCGCAATGCTAGCGCTTATCTGCGCACGTGTGCGACCTTCCTTTACCTCAAGCGTGGCATTCAGGTCATGCGACGCACGGCAACGGCCGCAAATACAAGCGGCACGAGCAGCTTGTGGACCATCTCGCCGGGGCGACGTTAGGAAGCGCCACTGGTGAGACGCACTCGTGCCTCTGATGGAAGAAGCAGAAGATAGCCGAGAGGGTCGGCGGGCTCGATCGCTCCGTGGTGCCGTAGTGGTGCCGAGTTGGGCCCTTGGTGCGTGAAGATCATGCAACCGGTGTTGGACACATAGATCATTATTACTGTCAGGCGAGCCTGCCAACCTGGTCTTCTGGGGTAGCGGCTTGTAACCACGTGCGTTCTCGAGAGAGCGTCCCGGGAGGGTACCTACACGCTACAGGGAGTTACTCCGCTCACGTCACGGGCCTTACGTCCCGTCCCGCAACCGGAACTCGCAACTCCGCGAACCGGCCGGGCGGTACGGTACCGCCGTAACCGTTGGCGGTATGTTGGCGGAAGCCGGAACCACGTGCCCCCGCGGCCGCGCCCCGTCAGGATGCTTACAGGATGCGTCTGTGCTCTGTCCCGCCCTCGCTGGGAGCGTCTCTCGCAATCTGCTATCTGGAACGGAAGAATCGCGCTGTCCGCGCTCCGGCCGGCCGGGGACAGATGCCGTGAGATGCAGGCATGCAGCACGTTGGTGCATCACATCACAAGCAATCAAGCATGCGCGGCGTTGCTCCATACAAACGTCAAACCCAACTACATGAACACAGGCGCCAAAACCAAAACCCCCAAATTCGTTACTCAGCAGACAGCACCGTCTCTCAGGCGTCGAGGCCGGGGTGCGGGGAGGGAAATCGATACGCGACACCCCGAAATCGGCCGGCCATGCTGATTCTGATTGTGCTCAAGCTGCAACCGCCGGCCGGTTACGACGAACGGCTCCCGGACCGGCACGACGGCGAGGTGGGGCTTTAAGTCGAT
The DNA here is from genome assembly GCA_001275005.1 of Chrysochromulina tobinii. Taxonomy (NCBI): domain Eukaryota; phylum Haptophyta; order Prymnesiales; family Chrysochromulinaceae; genus Chrysochromulina; species Chrysochromulina tobinii. Next base: position 12,718 of record JWZX01003078.1, read on the forward strand.
TCGTTAGCTCCGGTACCTAATTTTTTTCAGCTCAACGTACTTATCACAACGCGCGAATCGACATTCGATAATCGACACTGTCGGCCGGACCCAGCCGGACCGCCGGACCGTACGCGCTCAAGCGCGGGAATACTCAAGCGAAGGTAGCAACGCCGTGAAGCCCGTCTTCCATGGCACGACTGGGATCGCCATTCCACCTTGGGCGGGTGACGACGTCGAATGTTGCACAAACGATCTGAAGAGTCCGCGGGGCTCGCTATGAGCGTGCGTGATGAAATTCTCGCTCACGCTGCCACGCGACATGATCAGCGGCCGCCCGTGCCATTGCGTCGAAAGTCCCATCGCCGTGCACGCTTCCGCTTCCGTGTGTGACTGCGCTCGTTGGAGTGTCGCTCGCATATCGAATTTGAATGGCTCGATTGGCTGGCGAAATTGGCTAAACGGCTTGCCTGACGTGAGCAATGGTTGGCTGGAGCTGCGTGACAGCGCCATACCTTCGCGATTTGAATGCAATGTGGCAGCCACCGACGTCTCCTGAACGCCCACGCCTTATAGAAGTGGCCTAACCTATGCTGGCTTGTACTTGTCGATGCTCGTATTGGGTCCCGCCCGCACGGCAGGCGAGGCGACACACTTGCCGTGCGAACGCTCCTTCTCTATACGTTCGCGAAAGCACCTGCCATCAAGTAGAGAAGCACTCATAGGCACTCAGTGGCACTCAGAGGTACCTCGGTGGCACTCAGAACTCAGATGGCACTCACCCTTGGTCGGACGAGAGGAAGAGAGGAGGCCATCGAGAACCCATGGTACAAGTGAAACGAACCAACGAATACCAATACGATTATGTAATTCTTCCAGAAACGGAAAGGCGAGCACCTTGCGAATTTGAGCACCGAGGCCAAGCAAGCAATCGTGTCGAAATGGGCTCGAAGCGGGACCTCACCCGACCACGCCAAGGCCCGATGATTAATCATGTTCTTATACCCCCCGGGGCCGCCGCCGGACCCAACCGGACCCGCGCGCCCGCGCAGGATGAGGCGAACAAGACTGGACGTGCCGAGAACGGTCTACCGGGCCGCCTCATGCACGTGAGGTAGCGAACTAAAGTCACTGTTGTGGCCGTGTAAGAGCCACAAACGCGCTCGGCTGTGGTCACTGCTAAGCCTCGTACTCCTCAGCTGTCGCCTTTCGCCATTCCCGGGTCTGTTGCTGCCATTGCTTGAGTGAAGTGGCGCTCTGCAAGTAGCGCGGCGGGATAGCAGCACGTCCTTTCCTCATACGCTTCGAATTGGGGTCGTCGAAGGATCGCACGACTCCCTGGATTACTTCGGGCAGATAGCGCGAGCACAGGTCAGATGTCCAGCCAAATCCGGGCTGGATGATGCCTTTGTGGAAGCCCATCGGCGCAAGCATCATCACATCGTACGAGAAGCCACGCTCAAGCAAAGCCGCTTCCAAGCCCGATCGTCGCAGCACTTGCAGGGCCGAGCACACATCGAGCGCGCTGTGGAAGCCGCGATTAGAGCCAAGACCCTGAGGAGGAGGCGGCGCGCTTGCGTGAGGCAGTGGAGAGGGACGCCGCAGCTGAGGCAGCGGCGCGCGAGGGCGAAACAGCTCGGATGCGCGAGGAGGAGCGGCTCGAGCGCGAGCGGCTGGCCGAGGAGGCGTGCCGTCGTGCAGAGGAGGAGCGGCTCGAGCGCGAGAGGGTCGCTACAGTGGCGCGATTGACGGCCGCGTACGCAGAGGCCTTATACTGTACCTGAGGCCAAAAGGGCTCCAAGAGCGAGTCGCCTATCGGGAAGACGGGTACCAGCGCCTTCGCGCCGACGAACGCGCGCATATTACGCTCGAATTCTTTGCGCTGCTCATCCCGGGCATCAAATTTGTTCTGCGCGATGGCATGCGACTGCTGCACCGTCGATTGGCCCGCCTTCAAGACCTCCAACTCGGCATCGAGGTTTGCACGCTGACCGATTTCGCTGATGCCCTGGCCGGTAATGGCGGCGTAATCTTTGCGGTTGGCCCAGACTGCGGTGGCATAGGTGCGTGCTTGCAGAGAAATCTGCGCACAGAGGAGAGTCAGACACAGGCCTAGAGTTGGTGAAGTGGTGCCTGGGGGCAATGCCTACAATCCTCACCTGATGCAGCTCGTCTTCAAGCTTGGCCGTCTCCTCTCTATGCCACGCCAGCTGCGCGGCCGATAGCGCCGGCACGGCTTCGAGATCCATGCAAAGAGGCGAGTTCTGCGGCTGCGCTGCGCCGGGGCCAGAGAGGCCGAGCACGCGGAAAGGCGTGAGGCATCGAGCACGCGTAGAGAAGTCGAACAGCTTCACTGGGTGGAATGCACAGAAACGGGTTGTGGCCGGCAGCCGACAACACCTGCGAGGTGGGGCATGGCGGCGATCGGAACATGGTTGGCATGTGCGCAGGCAGGGTTGGCTCATTGGAGTTGGGTAGTGCCTGCTGTGAGGACGCAAATAGAATCTGAAGGGTGGAGACGGCGCTGTTGGAGGCGGGGCATGGTGGGGAAAGGTGCGGCGAGACCAGAATCGCGGCAGGGCGGTGCGCTCACGTCGCCACGACCCTCCCAAGCACCAGGAGCGCGTCCAAGTTGACATTCGCCGGGGAGAGGAGGAGGTCGACGGGTAGATCCTCACGCAGCACCCCTCGCTCGAGCAGGCAGCGCTTGCGCACGCAGGCAGCGATGTAGTGAGTCTCCCCTTTAAGGTACTCGAGGTTCTCGCAGTCCACGCCGTTCTGTTTGAGCGTGAGGAGCTCGCCGCCAAGGATGCGCACGAAAGAGCGCAGCCGCTTGCTCTCCTGCTCGGCAATGAGGAGGGAGGACAGTCGGGCCAAGCAGGACCGCGCCGGTGGGCAACACACAGTTCTGTTCAACTTTGGGTTATGTGAGGGCGAGCCACACCTTGCATTCGGGATCGAGCTCGAGGTTGACGACGAGGCCGATGGCAGTGGCAAAGCGGTCGACGGTCTTCGTCACTCCCAGCCGCTTGCACGTGGGAGACCACTCGCCCTCTGCGAGTGCGAGCGCATCAAATTGCACCAGTCTGACATCCGAAGGCGCCACCGCCATCGGGCCTAGGACGAACTCCTTGGATACCTCCGAGGTCGCCAACATATTATTAGCTCCCTGGAGCAGAGTGCGTGAGTAGTCGCCGATCTTTGTCGGTTTGAAATCGAGGGCGGACGCGTCCAGCTTTGGCTGCGAAGTTTTCGAGATAGCCGCAGCCGGCACTGGCGGTGCTGCTACTGCCGCCGCCCCTGCCGGTTGCGTCGCTCCCGCCGCCACCGCACTAGCGGTAGACTTGTCGCGCTTGGAGCTGCCGTTTTTGGGCGACTTCTTCTTTTTACGCTGGCTACTGGCCGCAGCGCTACCATCTGCGTGTGCGCGGTCCGAGTTTGCGAACATGGACGAGATCGCCAGCTTCTTGGTTCTCCCTTTGCCGCCGTTGCTTCTGTTGCTTCTCGGGGGCTCGGCGATCGGTGCGCCGGCGAGGGCGAGCTCGGACGCAGATGACGTGTCCTCGCCCTCCTCCTCCTCCTCCTCGTCATCCTCCTCATCGTCGTCCTCGTCGTCCTCCTGCGCGGCGGCAAACTTAGGCGACCGCGCCCAGGCCTTCCATCGGCCACCCACGCTGTGTGGCGTCGTCGGCGCCTGCACAGCCACCAACTCGGAGCCGACGTGCAGCCTGACGCCGAATAGAAGCGCGGTCTTGAGCAGCACCTGGGTGAAATAAGAGGCGAGAAGGGTCGGAGTATGGGTACAGGGCGGGGGCGGGGGGCGGGCATGGGCCACACAGGAGGTTGCATACACAAACTCGACCACGTGGTCTCACAGAGCACGGGCCACAAGGAGGCTGCATGGGCCAGCGGGCGAGCGCCGCAAACGAGAGAGGCTCTGTGCACAGCCCTCCCCACGGCAGCCCTCCCCTCCCAACGGCGGCGCACCAGTTGAATCTCGCGCGTGCCAAGGTGCAGCAGATCGCCGTGGTTGGTGAAACGCGGACAGTAGAGCTTCGCCCCGAATGACATCAGGTCGTCGGCGGTCTGCGAGGGTGCCGTCGACTCGATTGACAAGATGAGAGGGTTGTAGTTGTGAAGGCAGGGATGGGTGGAGGGCGACGCGCAAAGGGTGGCGGGTTAGACTGCGCCTTCACCTGTGGCCAGAGCGTCAGGATGTTGACACGAGAGAAGGTCTCGCGCTTCTCGACGATGGTGACATCTATTCCGTACAGCAAGCACTCGACCGCACAGCGCAGCCCAACGGGACCCGCACCGCTCACCACGACACGCAGCGGGCCGCTGCTCGCGCTGCCGCCGCCGGTTTGCGCTTCGAGCTTGACGAAGTTTCCGGGGAAGAGGCCCTTTCGCTTGCCGCACGTGCCTTCCCACCAGCCGTCAGAGCCCTGGTCAGTCACGAGCACGATATCACCAACGGCGAGCGACATTTCACCGCCCTGCTCGGCGTGGAAGGGCTGTATGCAGCGGCCCTTGGGCATTTCTGCGCGCCGCGCGCGCTGCTTAGAGAGTTCCTTGCACATCTGGCGTACACGAACGGGCATGGTGCGTTCGCCCGAGGCGAGTAGCGCATCGTACAGCGCCATGCCCCACGCATCCTTAGGCAGCTTTAACATCCGCCGGATGCGCGCAAAAGTCTTGATGACCGGCCCGATCTCATCTGCGTCCACAAAGTCCTGCCACACTGCGTGGTGATGTGCGAGCTTCTTTGGTGGGATTGGCGGGCCGGCTGGCTCGGCATCCTCGTCGACGGTCCCGGCTGCTTGACCTGCCAACTCTCTCACTCGCTCTTCGTGTGGGATGGGCTCCCCATCCACGGCTATTCCAATGCAGCCCGGGCCGCCACAGCAGCACAGCTCGGGCCGGCGGCCCGTTTTCTCACAAAGTCCGTTCTCGCGGCGCCACTTGATCTCGCGCTCATCCTCTTCCTCGGCGGGCTCGAAGGCATGCTCCATCCGAGCGATGTACTCCTCCGCCGACAGGGCCTTCTGGCCACTGCCCAGCATGAGCGAGGCCAAGGACGCCATTCTTGAAAGCCCCTTGTGAACAGGGGATCGACGATTTGGAAGATGCCTCTCCTGCCGATATAAAAAGCACGCTGAATAGATGGTCCCGATTGCTCACGGGAGCCCCCGTCTGCTTGAAATGCTTGACATGCTAGGCTGCTTGCATGCAATCTCGAAGAGTGGGAATTTAGGAACTACGTTGTCGATTCCTTCTGAACACAGCATGCTGGCCGACTCATCTTTTGTGAGCACCCCCTCGTCGGTGACGACCCCCGATCAAGCGCACGCGCAGCCGACACTCAAGCGGGCGCTCGTCCTACCGTCCCCGGACACGGAAGCCCACGCCAAGGGCGCGCGCGTCGCGCCGTGCTCTGGAGCGACCGCAAAGCCAACATCCCTCGCCTCGCCCTTCTGTGCAGCCACTAACGAGCACGACGCGTCGGGCGTCGCCCCTCCCGCAGCCGTCGACGCGGCCTTCACCGTGGAGGGGGCGCACTGCACCGGCACTGAGCACCCACCGGAGCACCCGCAGAAGCGGCCGATCGCCGACGCCATGTTCGCCGCGGCTGGTGCTACCATCACCTCGCATGCAGACACGCGAGGTGCCGGCGAGCAAGATGTCCCTCTGGCTCTGCCGCTCGGTCCGGCCGAAAGCGAGGCGAACCAGTTGATCGATCATGTGGGCACGAGTCTGGCGGCCTGGCTCGACGGCTACACCACGGCCCTCGCGCAGGACGTCAAGAACACGCTGCATCCCGTGCTCCACCAGAGCTACCTTGAACAAGCCGAACGCATCCTGTCCAACGCGCGCGCCCTGGATCGGCAGCGGCAGTGGAACGACCAAGCACGCCAGGCGCTCGTTGCAAGCGCGCAGCGCATGATGAACCTCGTCGCGGTCATCCAGCCGAACGGAGGCGCCGTCGCCTCCGCTCGGGTAGCGGCGGTGCTGGCGGGCGGCGGGGCGCGCGGCAGTGCGGGTGGTGGAGGCGGGACGACCCGTCGCGTCGCGGGCGGCATCGGTGCGGGCGTCGGCGGCGTGCAGACGCAGGTGGCCGAGGTGCCGCCACCACCGTTGCCCACGTTTGGTGCTCCGTTGCCTCCCCACGCGCCGCCACCCTCGCCAGCAATGAGCGTGGCATCAGGCTGCGAATTCGGACATTCGGACAGCCCGCCGCAGCACGTGGAGAGCCAGGCACGCCACCAGCAGCCATGCGATGAAGATGGCTCTGCGAAGGCCAGCAAGGAGCATCCGGCGAAGGCGGCGGACAACAAGGGGGTGGCGGACGAAATCGCCGACGATGGCCCTGCTGCCGATGGCCCTGCAGACGAGCACGGCGCTGATGGCGATCAGGAGCTCAACGGCATTGGCTACATCAGCGGCTCCAGCCACGTGATGCCCACTGTTGGCCTTGCGACGCAGCCGTGGGATGATGATGACGGCCGTGATGACGGCGACGAGGATCAGCACACGGCGGATGTTGTGGACAACAAGGAGTTGGCGGACACGAATGCAGGTCTCGGCAGCTGTGGCACGGGCGGCGGGGGCGCGAGCCTTCACCATGCTGTCATGGGCTGCGGTGGGCACATCCTCGGCGGGGGGCTCTCTGGCGGAGCGCCCGGCCCTCGAAGCCGCGCCCCATCGGTGACCTCATCGATGCCTGCAGTCCGTGTGCCTGCGGCGGCGCCGCCACTCGTGGTCACGGCTGCGAACCGTCCCCTGCTCGGTAGTGGTGGCCACAGTGGCCGCAAGCGCCACACTGAGTGAGCCCGAGTGAGCGCAATGCTTGCACGGAGGGCAGGCGCAGCAGAGGGCGCCACGTAAAACTCGGTTCTAGCGGCGGCGATTGAGCGGCCCCGTGAGCGGAGCGGTACGTGAGCGGCAACTACACACGTCCGAGCCGCGCGGTGGTCGAGCAGGGCAATGTGGGCAGTCCGGCAGTGGGGCATCGGGAAGTCGAAGAGCGGCCGATACGCGTACGATACCCGTACGAGGGGTGAGTGGTTCCACGACTGCGCGCGCGCATCCACGCGCAACGGCCAAAGAGGGCCCACGCACGCCGTGCACAGTGTTTCTACGGCCGAGGAGCCAAATCGCGCGTACTTGGCGCACACAAACCGCCCCCGCGCGCGGGGCCAACGATGGTCGTTGCGCGGCAGCCACGGTCTACGGGACAGTGCTCAGGGGCGCGACGTCACGCGATAGGCCGGTCCCCACACGACAACGTCAACGTGAACGTCCGTGCTCGGGGGCTCGACCTCAGAGCTAAGAAGCGGAGAACGTCGGGAGTTACGAATGCGGATTAAAGGAGAGCAGAATAGGGAATCACGAAAGCACACCGAATCTCTTTTCCCGGAAGTGCGGGGCCACCTCATCACGGTCCATGTTCATGTACAATTTGATGGACGAAAGACAATAGACATGATCTTAAAGAGCGACCGCTCATTGCGGGCTCACGTTGCTACTACACACCGACCCTGGTATCGCGGGTGTGCGTCGAGGCGCGCGTCACTTTAAAGTCGCTCATGCTATTCGGGCGACGCTACGTCGCTCACTGCTTGCCGCTAGCGCCCGCACCGGCCGAGCTCGAGCTTGATCCGCCTCTGTCGACGAGCAGCACATCGCAAGCGTTCGATACTTTCTGTTGCAAATACTTGGAGCCGCCTTTGCTCGGATCGTTCATCTCTATCAGCCGCTTGTGTGCCTCTAGCACCTCTGCCTCCGTCGCCGTCGGTTTTACGTTGAGGATCATGCGCGCCTGGGTAACGCGAAAAGGCACGATCATTGGCGCTCAGGAGGAGGTGTTGCACAGCGCTGGCCCCAACGAGTGGTGGAGGCGGAACACGCACCTCGCTCTCCAGCAAGCCTCCTCGACCGGACCGCAAGCCAGCCTTGGCTGCATTTGCTGCTGCAGATGCCCCGCCATTGTCTGGAGCGTTCAAGTACACGGGGGGAGGGAGCAGTTATGCAAGTGCCCGCGTGCATATGGCATGGGTGCCTGAGGCCAGGCTGCCAAGGCGCTTACTGAGGGCCTGTTTGTATGCATCGAGGAAGGCACGCCCAAGCACGCCACCTCCCATGACGATGACATTGGCGATCAAACGCGCGAAAGGGGCGCCCACCATACGTCGACGGGGAAGTCGTTGTGAAGGAAGTCGTGAATGCGTCGATCATTCGAAACACACCGAATCTTTTCCAGTTTTTATTTTTGAATTTGGACACTATTTGGACTGCACGAGAATCGAGGACTGGAGGCGAGTGAATCGTGCAATCTTCGGCACCGCTTCGGCACGCCCGACATGAGCGACTTCGCCGGGTCGCAGGGTCGCGGGAATAATGATGTGCGTCAAGCGTTGCTCAACGCGGCTGACCGTGTGGAGGACTGCGGCACTTCCGATGGCACCAGCCAGCGTGAACCGGACGCGCGTCGAGAGGGCTCTCAGCAAGGCTATGAGCATGCAGATGCTGACGGTGATGATGGTCAACACGAGGATGAGAACCTGGAGGATGACGCCGACGGAGGTCAGCTTACGGATGGCGGGCATGGCGCCATCTCCGAGCCTGAGGCGGGTGACGGCAGTAGTCAATTGACAGGTTACTACAGTGCAGATGGCACCATGCACGGCCACCGAGCTGGAAATCGCTCGCCGCGGGTTCGTGCGGCTCAGCGGGGTGCGGCGCTCTCGTTTGGTCGCGCATCGGTACCAGCACCCCGAGGTGGCAGCACCAGACGGCGTACTACGGCATCGCAGCCCGCGCGCGAGCGGCGTGACGGGCGTGCCGCGGCCGAGGATGAGGGCAGCGCCGATGATACTCGCGTTTGGCGCGGCAACGAGCCGCTAATCCCGCAGTCCTCTTCCTTCGCTCTCCCGCCTCTCCGCGTCGATATGCCGAGCGGCATCCCCAGTGGCGGCCTCGATCACCACCCCGTCAATCTGCTGCGCTGCACCTCATACTGCTGCTCGCTCGGGATCGACCTCGTCGCGTTGAACCGACACCTAGCAGAGGGGCGTCGTCTCGCATGCCGCATGCACAAGGATGGACTGAACGCGGTGCTACACTGCGTCGAACAGCACCGTGCGTCCGAGGCCTTTTCGCACGAGGGGCGTAGCGAGGGGCGTAGCGCGCACTCCTTCTACTTTTCGTACGGCTGCGTCGTCACATGGGGCTTGAGTGAACGAGAAGAGCGCGAGCGGCTTCTGATGCTCGCGCAGCACGGCTTTATGATCGAGCCCCTGAGCGAGGAGGAGGTGGACGATTTCGGCTACACTCACCTGGAAGGCGCCAAGGCGTCCATCGCCAAGGATGTCATAACGCTCACCTCGTACCAGATTCTCGAGAAACTCGCCATCTCCTTTGGCCTTGCCCAATCAGTTAAGCTCGGCGTCTTTGAACGTACTGTCGAGCAAACCATCCAGGAGACGCGCTCGATCCCCGAGCGGATGGCCAGAGATGGCAAGATCCGCCTGCGGCGCGCCGCCATCACGAAGCGCATCGGGCAGCTCTTTGTCGATCGTGCCTCAATCAACTTGCACTCGGACATCCTGGACCACCCCGAGTTCTTCTGGGAGAACGACGAGTGGCTCTCACTCTATGTGCGTGCCAGCAAGTACCTCGAGATCGACCGGCGCACCGAGGTGCTCAACAAGCGCCTCGACATTATCAAGGAGCTCTTCGACATGCTCGCCTCGGAAATGAACCAGAACCACTCCAACAAGCTTGAGTGGATTATCATCATCCTCATCTTAATCGAAGTCTTCTTCCAGGTGTTCCAGCTGGTCCTGGACCACTTCTACTAGACTATCACCAGGTACTGCGTGCATTGCTGTTCAGGGAGGTGCATATATTAGCGCATTGCCCGCTCTGCCGGTCCCCCGCTGGTCGGGACGGTCTCGCCCGACCGGGATCGCCCGCGGTCGAGTTCGATCCGCTTCGTCGCCTTGATGTGCTTCGAACCGCCCGGATCGCGCACCCGCGCGTCTGAGACTTTAATACGCAACATGGCAAGTCTCATAGATACATTGTGCACATTCGACATTGATAAGCGCGCCGAGATACGGACTACACCTCGACTTTTCTTGAAACGTTTGGACGCTCACACGTATTACTCGATAGCGCGGCGTGTGAAGCAGGGCCGGACCGGCGCGGACCCGGCGCGCGTGCGGAGGCCGGAGCTTTGATCGGATATTCGATATGCACTCAGAGACGAGAGCGAGAATCTCTCGCCACCAATGATTACTCCAATGATTCGCTTGTATGGTTCGCCATGTGTCGTATCGGACGGCCGCATTTCGCATTAGCTCCTGATCCGCCGCGACGCGTGTGCACCGGCACCGCCAGCACCTTGCTCAGCACCCCTACCGACCCTGCCGTCGTACGTGGAGTCGACGCAGAGGTAATCGTAGCCGCGCTGCTGCGACGGTCCATCATCACTACCAGACGTGAAGGTGCCGATGCGGATCTCGGTGCCCGAGGCACTAGTAGCATGGGCAGCGGTGCCGATGCCGAGAAGGGCAGGCGGTGCGACCATCGGGGGTGCCACGGCCAGGAGCAACTCACCTCGTACGGCGCCGCTGACACTGTCGCTGAGTGGCACTGCAACGATCGCTGGCGAGCGATGCGCCAAGGCCAGCCGTGCAGCCTGCTGCAATCGCGCAGCAGACACTTCCCCAAGCAGCGACTCCGCCGCCGGGTAGGCCTCGAGAGCCAGAGACAGCGCTCGGCTGGCGGTGGCAACGATAGCCAGATTGATGGGGCTGATGCGGTCGGAGACAGGGAATGCCTCAGAGCGCCGCGTCGCTGGAGCCGGCTCCCCGACGGCCGAAGCGGTCGTGGCACACAAGTGGGCGATTAGGCGGGATCGAGGCTTGCGCTCGAGGCGCAGCTCATGGGCAGCGACGATCAAGTCGCCGCGGATAGCCGCCGCCACATCATTTCCGCTATGCACCGCCCGCGCCGCTGCCGCCGTCGCGTCGCCCGCTGCCGCCTCGGCCGCTGCTGCCGTCTTGACGTCCCATGCAGCCGGGTCATCAGCAAAGACGGCACCTTCAGAATGGTAGCCCGCGCACGTGCTAGGGCGACTGTCGTAGCTGGCGCCTGTGAGAGGGCGACCGTCGTCTAAACGGGCCGTTGAGGGTCTGCTGTTGCACGAGGAGTCGGCAGTTGGGGGTGCACGGCTCGAGGGCGGCGGCGCCGCCACCGCCTCTCGCTTGGATGATGGACGCGGCACCGCCGCGGTCGCGGAACCGTGCGTCATTGCAAGCTGTGCCGCAATCGCCAAAAAGTCGTGCCACTCGAGCAGAGCCGGTGCCTCGGCCGCTGCCGCACGCACGGCCGCCGAATCGACATCCATCCCACCTCCCAGCAGAGCAGTGTGCAACTTGTTGTTGGGCAGCTGGCACGTGGCGGTGTCGCACTCGAGTGCAAAGGCGCGCGAGAGGCGCACGCGTGCTTCGGCAGGGAGCAGAGCGACGGCGGCCTTCAAGGAGGTCGCGGCCGCGGAAGCGACGGAGGCGGCAGCGGCGCTGGCAGCGGCGGGAGCGCCGACTCCCGTTTGGCGCGCAGCCAGGACCCGCAGCTTCTCCGCGACCGCCACCACCTCCTCATACCGCAGCGCCACGTGCCCCGTGAGTGCCGTCATCATACCATCAGTTGGCACAAGAGCCTCCACGCCCGGTACACCTGCACGTCGCAGGGTCGCTACAAGTGAAGCCAACGGCATGGTGAGATCAGGGCCGCAGGCTGCGGCGAAAGCGGTGGCGAGGAGTGCGGCGTCTACAGCAGCGAGGCGATCCAAAGGATCCTCGGCCACAGCCTTCGATTGTGCTGAGGCCTTCGCCTCTGCTGACGCGCGCACACCAGCCGCCGCCGCTGAGTCGACAGCGCTGCTGCTGCCGGGGCGGCCAGTGGCCTTCGGTATGGAGCGTGGCGGCTGCTGCGGCGGAGCCGCTGCCACTGTCACGCCCTCCGCGGCAACCGAAGGCCCGCCCACCCTCGCTGCTGTTGCCACCAGTTGCTCCGCCGCAGACTTGAAGCCTTTACTCGGCGCATTTCGCCCGTTATCCCCCCTAGAGCTGCCCCCGCGGCCGCTGCCCCCACGGCCTTTGCCGTTCAGCTGGACTTTCGCGCTATCCCTCCTACCGTCGGCTGCGTTGGCCGATGAACCGGCGGTAGTGGTGACGGATGCTGCAGTGCCCGGTCGTGAAGGGGCAACAGCGGTGACACCATTGGCCTGCAGAAGCATGGCGGCACGGTTGAGCAGATCAGCCTCCGCGCGTCCTGCAGGTACCTCCGGCACCACGGATACAGATGGCGCTGGCTTGGCCGCCGCCACGGCGGTGCCCGGCCGCCGTCGAGGAACCGCTGCTGCGGCAGGCGGCGGCGGCGCCAGCCGAGAGCCCGAGACATCCATAAATGTAAGCGTCTCCGTCGATGCAAAGCGGGTCTCGCGAGGAGTCGGTGCAGGGGAGGCTGCTGATTTAGAGGCTGCCTTCTTCGACTGTACAGATGTAGGCAGAGCAGCGGGGGTGGCAGGCCGTCTGACTTGCCCTCCAGGGCGATTGGCACTTGAGCGATGGCCATGAGGCTGCGAGCGTTCTGGCAACAGCATGAACCGGCCACTGCCATCGTCACGGGGCACGCGAGCGCACTCGTAGCCGCCCTCACCTCCAGCCGCCATGGCCGACGCCATGTCAAACCCCGCCGCCCTGGCCGCATCCAGCGCCGCAGCTGTCCCTGCGGCGACGGTTCCGCTCACGTATGTTCCGGCGGCATATTCGTTGAAAGCTGTGTCCTCGAGGACGGGTGCAGACGAGGCGTTGCTACGCATCGACACGTGCAGTTGATCCGTATGCAGGTGGCGCATATGCGGAGGCAGCACCAACGCTGCTCCCACACTGCTGCCTGTGCCAAGCTCACAAGTGCGATTGCTTCCCGAATGACAGATCGTCCCGTTTGCAAACTCATTGGCGAGCGCAGCGGGATCGACGATACCGTCGAGGAGTTGTTCGGTGAGGAGTCGCGCCTGCATCTTCCGCTGCGCCTCCGCCTCGAGAGCGACGCGCCTGGAGGTAAGGACAAGAGGATGCGCTCAGATGAATCGGATGGAGGAGTCAGGGGGGGTCTGACAACGCAATGGGATTTGAATTCGAGCTGTTGCTCACTTCGCTCGCTCTGCATCAAGCTCGGACATGAGCTCGACGGTCGCGGCGCGCAGCTGATCCATGTCACTCAGTTGCTGCCGATGGGCGACTTCCAGGCGTCGCCTCTCCTCGTCTGCCTCCATCGCCCGTTGCCGCGCCGCGGCGGTCGCCTCCGCCGCCACATGCGGCTTTGCGAGCGGCAACGGCTCGGCTGGCAGCACGGGCCAGCTGTGGTACTCGGGGGTGGAGGGGCCGCCACCGCTGCCAAGCGCCGGGTAAGGAACGAAGGGTACAGTGGCGCCGGCGGTGGTGGATCTTCTCGAGGGAGAGGTGGGCAGCGACGAGGGGCGCGATGAGGTGCGGGATGCCGGCCGAGAGCATATACGGGAGGGCGCAGGCCGAACATTGTGGGCTCCACCGAGGCTGCTGCCATACTCCGCATAGGAACATAGTCTGCTGCCGGTCAGCGCGCCGGCGCCACCACCAACGTGGCCACTGCCCGAGCCAACGCCGCCCACACCGCCGGCGTACACTTCCGCCGCCCGAACCTTGACGAGGGCCTCGCGCTCGCGCCGCTGCGCTTCCTTCTGGTGCCGGAGCGCCTGCATGCGTGTCAGGTAGCCTCGAGCGGTGGCTTGGATTCGGGTGGCGGCGACACGCTCGGCGGTGGCTTTCGCTGCCGTCTTGGTCTCTTCTGCTCGCCGGGCCGCGGCATCCGCGAAAGATTTGTACTGGTTCGTTAGTCGTTTGAACTCACTCCACGGAAGACGGCCCGAGTGCTTGTCGCGCACTGCCGCTCTCCAGCGCGCCGCCGCCTCCGCGGGTGACGCCGAGAGCTGGAGGGAGGCCAGCGCTGCCTCGAATTGCACACGCGTGAGCGCGTCGCAGCTGTCGACGTCCGCTTCGCAGAAGGCCGACCACACCCGCCCGGCAAACGCGCTCAAGTTGGGTGGCGGATCCGCCAGGTTGGTGGCAACGCGGCGCTGCCTCGCTGCCGCTGCCGCGGTCGACTCAGGCGCGCCGGAGCCGTTGCCACCAACGTCGCCGATGGTGCGGCGCGCATGCGCGTGCATGGAGGCGGCCGCCTCCGCCTCCGCCTTGGCCGCAGCGTGCAGGGCGTCGGGCCCCTCATGAAAGGCGAAACGAAAGGCCTCGAGCGGCGTGACCGGCCGTGCTTCCGCCTCGGAGCGAAGCCAGTGGAGGAACTCGGCCCCGCGCTCCCGGCCGCGCGCTTCTGCCGCGTGGGTATCTCGATCCTCGGGTGCGCCTCGAAGCTCCCACGCGTTTGTTACGGCACGCATAGAATTGCGTTCTGCCTCGTCTGCCTTGAGCTTGCGCGTTCCGTTGGCGGCAAAATTTTCGTTCGTCGCAGACAGGCATGAGAGGTTCCGAAGTCGGAAGTGGGGCCCGACGATCAGGGTAGCCAGACCTGTCACTGCCCTTAGGGCGGCCAAGATTCCCCCCTGCTGATCTCCCCTAGGTGCTATATAGGACCGAATCCCACTATAGAAGGCTGAGGCGGCGGCAGATGTTTGCAGATATGCCAAGTCGCCCATGGGCATCTATGCCGGCGAGTTACCGGCGAGGAGAAGAAGCAGTTAAGCAGCGGAGGCGGTGACGCCGGTGGGAGTACTATACGTAATACGAGGCCTTTAACGAGGCCTGACCCTGGGGCGAAATTATCCATGACACAGCGTGGGCGCCATTGGTGGGCGCGTGGCCGTGGGGCGAAATTATCCATGACACATGTGCGACCGGTCCACCCCGTCAGCAGCGAGCAGGCAGCACAGCAGTGTCACCTGTCAGCACGCCGCGGGAAAGGGGGAAAGCCGTGGGCGGAAAGCACTGAGCATGGCACTGAGTGCGTGCGTTCCAGCCATGGTTCCAGCACGCGTGTGACAGCATCTCGCCGCTGCTGTCCCCCCCCCCCCTCCACTTTAATCTCCGCGCGAGA